>CATIWR010079555.1:0-42711 GCA_949677035.1 Omphalea diandra
TAAAAAAACTAGCGACAGATATATTTAATACAAACAAATCTCTGTTTAAATATATATATATATATATATATATATATATATATATATATATATATATATATATATATATGACTAATAAGATAATTATACTTAAATGTAAAAATATGAATATTTTTATATTTTAAAATAATTATAAAAAAACTTAAGGTAAAGATATTCTCAGGTCAACTCATGTATTAATCTATAATAAGTTTCTTTTTAGACAATCTTAACATGCATCTTTCATATTAATTTGATATTTTTAGAGATATTTATTATCTTTAAATATTATACATGAAACTTAAACTGACAAAATTAAAAAATAATAAACTCTCATAACCACTTTTAAAAAATAAATATTATCTCTTAATCACTTAGTTGTTCATAAAAATTGAATTTAGAAAATTAAGAAAATAGCAAATTCTCTTAATTGTTTTAGAAATAAATTAGTTTCGAGTGTTGCCTATATTAATTTAGATTTTCTCAAATTAATCCATATAGTAGTCTGTAATAAAGTTCTTCTTCAGATGATCTTAAAGTGTATCATTCTTATTGATTTAATGTACTTAGAGATATTTATTATCTCTAAACATTATACACAAAACTTAAACTCAAAAGATTGAAAAGTAATCAACTATTATAATTACTTTTCAAAAATATTTATTATCTCTTAATTACTTAGTTGTTTATAAAAATTAATTCAGAAAATTAAGAAAATAGTAAATTCTCTTAATCATTTTAGAAATATATTATTTTTTAGTATTGCCTATATTATTTTAGATATTTTCCAGTCAACTTATGTATTAATCTATAATAAGTTCTTTCAGACGATTTGAAGATATATCCTTCATATTGATTTGGTGTACACATAAAATTTCAATCCAAAAAATTAAAAAATAATAAACTCTCATAATCACTTGTCGAAAATATTAATTTATTATCTCTCAATCCCTTAGTTATTCATAAAATTAAATTCAGAAAATTAAAAAAAATTAACACATTGTCTTAATCATTTTAAAAATATATTATTTTTAAGTGTTGCCTATACAAATCAAAAAACATAAAAACAATAAAAAAAAAAGTAAACATTTTTAACAAATTGACTAATTTTTCATTGGGGACTGTGGTTACAATACGGAAAGGAGGAGCTATGAAGGTGGACGCCGACCTAACTTAGAGAGATGACTGAGTCAAAGACAAGTGGATGTGAAAACCACGTGTGGCAGTGGCAGCACGGCACTGCTCTGCTTCAGGACCGCCTGGAGGCGGGGTCTTCACTCACTGCGTTTGGATTAGAGAATGTTTTCTTGCTGTTGGGGGGGGTAATTTACCAGCAAATCTAGCCCACTCACCCAATGTCTTCAAATCCGTTTTTATTTCTCGCAAGTCAGTATTTTTTTTTTATGGCTAATTTTGATAAAAAAAATCTCATATATAGTATATCAGATAACTATAATCATTGATTTTAATCATTAATTATCATATCACTTTTTTTTTTCCCACTTTTTCTGTTTCCGCAACTTAAAAATTAATATATACTTGATACATATTACAATAATCATTTTTTATTAATTTAATTTTGATTAAAATTTAATTTTAAATTTTTAAAATTTATTAACATTATTTTTAAATTTATTTATTTATTGATTTTAGTTTTATTTTCCAAAATTCATATTAAAGAAAAAAAATATGTTCTTATCTTTCTTGATACTGGAGATTAACATGTTTTCCTAGTTTGGATTAACTTAATTGATGATATTATACTGTTATGGTAATAATTTTGTTTTAAAACAATTGACCTAAATTCTTACCTATTTAAAGTTTAAGCATTGACTTTTCCCCAGAAAAAAAAAGAAAAATAAAAAAATGATTTTATTTACCAAACATATGGCATTTTAATTATATGGAAATAATAATTAAGTGTTTTTTTTTTTTGGAAAAGTATAATAATCGCACAATTATAGCATTGATAAGAGGTTCCCTAATTTCAGAAAATGAAAGAAATAAATGCAATGGAAATGGGAATAGGAACATATAGTAATAGTATATCCTAACAATTGCCCCAAAGGCCAAACATTTAACTCTTTTTTGTACTCTCACGAATTTTTCTTGTCCTCATGTCTCTCTGTACTGTTCATTACTGACTTTCTTTATTCTCTTTTTCTTTTTCCTTTCTTTCTTTCTTTGTTGGTTTGGTTTGGTGTGTCACAACCAAGAAGAAAGAAAGCAAGAAAAAGAGGGAGGGGGATATTATGTCAATGGTATTGACTGGTAAAGAAGAATGATGGAGTGGCAAGAAAGTAATCAAGATAACCAAAGAGAGAATAGAAATGGTAACGGTAATGGTAATAGTAGTATAGTTAATGCGAATAATAGTAATAACAGTGGAGGAGGAGGAGGAATGCTGTATGTGAAGGTCATGACTGATGAGCAACTTGAAACTCTTAGAAAGCAAATTGCTGCTTATGCCACCATTTGTGAGCAGCTTGTTGAGATGCATAAGACCCTCTCTGCCCAGCAAGATCTTGCAGGTCTCTCTCTCTCTTTCTCTCTCTCTCTCTCTCTCTCTCTCTCTCTTTCTTACATATAAGTAAATGGGCACAGATGAATTTTTTTCTGTTAGGGAATTTCTAAGATTTAGGATCAGTTTTCTCTGATTCATTTATGAGTTTTCTTTTTTTAAATTGAAGGATTCTCTGCTGTACTTTTTTTTTTTTTGTCATTTTTCACGGAGATGTTATGTATGTTTAGGGTTTCTTTGCATCTTTACGTTTGTGCCTTCTGTCCTTTTGTTTTTCTTTAAATTGTACATATCTGCATGTAATTGGATATTCTCTATGTATGATTTGATTGTGTTCGAATGTTTTTTTTTTTAGCGGGAGGACAATTGGGTTCCATTAGACCTTAAAAGAAATGGTCAATGTTATTCATTCTTACCATTTGGATGAGGTATTCTTGGTCTATTTGCCTCCATTTGCTGGGATTTGTTATCAAGTTACCTAGAAGTGACCTCAGATCTTTTTTTATAATTCTGATTTGGTTTTATAAATCTGATTATATCACTTACTCTGTAGTTTCTGACATTAAACTGCAAACTACACTCGCTTCAGTTGTGCTGCATCAATGTTCAGATTATGTTTGTTTCATGGTTGATATGATTTTCCTACAATTTTTGGTCTTCCTTCGAGATAAAGATTCTAACTTTTTGTTTACTTCTTTCCTTGCTTTTTTCTCACATTACAAAGATTGTTGAATGACAGTTTTCTTCTGTATTGGCATTCTATTCATCTGAAAATAACATAACCGTCCAATATTTTTCATGTGGAAGAAATTTTTTATCATCTAAAATCCATTTTCACCAAAATATCATGCTCCGCATATTTCTTGGAGCAAGTTAAAACAGTTTGGTGTCAATTAGTCTTCTTAGTTTATGGTTTGCCTTATGTTTGTATATCTAATTCTGATGCAGAATGTTGGAGTTCCAATGTATTTCAGTCCATGATCTTTTTCTAGCTTTATTTAATGGAAGAGACACATGATCATATCTATATGCTATGTGTTGACTGAACAAAGTTATTGCCCTTACTACTGCAGGGGGAAGGCTGGGAAATCTGTACTGTGATCCTCTAATGGCTTCTGCTGGGCATAAAATCACAGCAAGACAGCGGTGGACTCCAACACCTGTGCAGCTTCAAATTCTGGAGCGTATCTTTGATCAGGGTAATGGAACTCCAAGCAAGCAAAAGATTAAAGAGATAGCTTCTGAACTCAGCCAGCATGGACAAATTTCTGAAACAAATGTGTACAACTGGTTCCAAAACAGGCGTGCGCGATCAAAACGAAAACAGTTGGTTGGCTCATCTAATAATGCTGAATCAGAAGTGGAAACCGAAGTTGACTCACTGAATGAGAAGAAGACAAAACCAGAAATATTTCAGTCCCATCAAAACCTTCCAAGTGCTGAAGATCTTTGCTTCCAGAGCTCTGAGATAAGCTCTGAACTGCATTTCTTGGGTGTGTTACCAAATCAAAGTATGTAATTTTTTTAACGTTTTTATTTCTTTTATTAACCATCCATGCTACCAAGATGCATGATTTAATCTTTTGGCATAGTATAGAGTAGCATGGTCAAGGAGACAGATCAAATAATCAGCAAAACAGAAAAAAAAAAATTGGAAAACTAGGTAGTCTCAGAACAACTTCATTGCCTTGCGAAAGAATACAATAGTTGCCTCCTAATTAAAGTTCTTTTTCATCCATGATATATTGTTTTAGCAATTCTTAAACCATATGAATATTTAGAAACTTAGGGCCAGCTTAGGTGGAAATTTAGCAACAATACCCTGCTTTTGTTTATTCTGCCTCTTTTCCCTTTTTTAGGAACCTCGCCATATCCAAACTTCTTGTTGTGCATTGTATATATCTTGTTTTAGGAAGTGCAACTATGCAAGTTTTCATTGATGGAGTAGTTTTGTATATTTCATTAATTAGATAGAAGTTATTCAAAACTTCTCTTTTTCCAACATTCCTTTTCACATTGCGCAAGGAGTTACAGATACATCATAGAAAGACACATGGTGTCTAATAGATGCAGTCATTGGTTAATGAATAACAATGTTTATGTTTTTTCTGTATGTTGCTTTAATTTGTGTTTATGTGGAAGTGTACATGGTAATGATGAACCTGGATCAGTGATCTTGTTTTTTTTTTTTTCTAAAAATCTTGATGCAGGAGATGACCACCTAACTGGAAAAATGGGAGTCCCATCAAGCTACCATCTTTATGATCAGGCAGATGACTATGGCATGGCAGGATCAGGCAGATGACAATGGCACGGCAGGATCAGGCAGATGACAATGGCACGGCAGGATAACACCCATTTTGTCTGCTGATACTAATTTATTTGATGAACTTATATGTTGGCAGCAAGTCATTGCCATCCAAGATAGGTCAAGACAATTCGCTATCTTTATGAGGTTATACAATACCAAAGCATAGTATAGCAGAGTCTGTTATAGTTTTGAGGATGTTTTTAAATTGTAGAATCGACAAACCTGGACTGGATTGTAGTCTTATTTGGTTTGTGATTAATAGATTTATGTTGAGCTTTTGAATTACTAACATTTAGCTGCATACCAAGCATAGAAAAAAGAGCCTGAAATTTGCTCATCAGCTAGAAAAAAAAAATTTGGATGGCAAAAACCAAGCAAAAGTTTCGGCACTTTAAAGGTTTTTGCACCACTATGGATATAATTTCTGTTTTGTGGATCATGATTTTGATCTTTTTAACCGCTGTGCCCTGTCATGGGCTTTTGAAGGATCAACAAATTGCTACAATAGTTGTTCCCTGAAATGACAATCATATAGGAAGTCCTTTGAGGAAGAAAAATGCATAGTCCAAAGATGTAAAGATGGAGTATCATAGCACCTTATTTGCTTTCTAAGTATTTTATGAAATGCTATTTCAGATGTACCAAGAGAGAAGTAATGTTCCAACAAATTGGTGAACTATAAATAAAGACTCCCTGAGAACACCGATGGTTGAAAGTTGGGATTAATGGAATAAATAACATGAAAAAACTTGCATTGAAGTTAAAATTATTTTGAATGTTTTTTGGAGTATTATGACGTCAAATGGCTACATTTATTTCATGAAAAATAATTTGTTTATGACAAATATTTTTCAAAAAAAATTTTTTGAGAAAAATATTCTTTGAGATACATATTTTTTAGTGTTTGAATACATTGCAAACATATTAATTTTTATTTGATTTATAAAATTATAATAAATTCAGACTACATATACTTTATATTTATACTATTTATCATTTAATATAAGATAACACATTAAAGAGGTGAGAATACAATGGGACAGTTTGAAAGTTTTGAATTCTTTAGAATCATTTTGAATCTTCAAGAAAATTTCCTTTTGGGGAACCGATGTCGCTTGAAAATTTTTGAGATGGTTTGGTTTTGTTACTAGCCAAGTTTGAGACGATTCTGTTTGCTTTTTTAGTTCTTTTGGTACAGTTTAGTTTGATCGGGTACAAATCAGATATTCAGTATTTTAATTATCAATTTTTCATATCATTAAAAAAATTTAAATATATTAAGATGAAAAAATTAAATTATATATATATATTATTGTATTTATATACTAATTAAAACTGAGAAGTTCAATTCTAATATATATTATTAGTTTAGTTAGTATAATTTTTTTATTTTATAACAACTATTAATAATACTTAGTTAAAATATGTTATTCAACTTTTCAATTGAAAAGAGAGAAAAAATAATAATAAATAAATAAAATTATTGATAATTGTCATTACATATTTTACTTGAATAAACCATCTAAATAATTAAATGAAATTGATAAGTTTAATATTTATATTGAAAAATTAATTAGTTTATACATATAATTTTGGTCTTAAGGTTGAATAGTTTCAGTTTGGTTCTCAATCTAGAGATACAAATGGAACTGGAACCGTCTCATTTATTTTATTTGGAATGATTTAGTTTGGTATTTTACTGTATAATCAAAGTTTTTTGGTTCAAAATTGATTTAATTCGGTTCTTTGATTCAGTTCGAAGTTCTCCGCTTCATGTGCTCAGTCCTACCACCAATTATCAACGATTATCACTAGCTGGTTAGCAACTGATGATGAATGTGAGTAGTTAAGGATGATCGGTGATAGTAAACACATATTTATATGATTTTTTTTTATTTAAATGAGCTTATTAAAATAAAAAAATAATTTTTTTCTTTTGAAAATATTTTTAAAAATAATTTAATTTTATTCAAAAAATATTTTTTATTAATTGATTTTTCTGATATATCAAATGTCAGAAAATATAGAAAATATTTTGAATAGAATTTCAAATTTCAAGTTTTCTTATGTAATTGAGCTTGAAGTTGGTAATATTTTGAATTGACTTGATTGAAATACTACATCTTAATAAATCTAAGGCACTAATTTAATTGAGTTTATTTTGGTATTATACAAAACATAGAGTCTATCACACGTGCGAACAAAAAAAGTGTGCCTCCATATTAATGTCTATTACACTTAATTAATAAACAACACAACAAATCACACATATTAACACTTATAAATTGTAGATTCATTTTGGTATAAACTGTAAGTTCATTTTTTATAAACTGTAGGTTTATTTTTGTAAATTGTAAGTTTATTTTTTGCAAATTGTAGATTCATTTTTCATTAAATGTAAGTTTATTAGTAATAAATTATATATTCATTTCTTATCCAAACTTTTATATGATAATTTTGTGGATTTAATGTAAACTATAGATTCATTTAGTATAAATTGTAGATTTATTTTTCAGTAAATTATAAGTTCATTTTTTTATAAAATGTAGTTTCATTTGATATACCAGAAATACTATTCACATTATCAACTGTAATACAATAAAAATATAATTAAAAATTATATTAATATAATGAACTTATCATTTTTAATGAAAAAGACGAATATCTCCAATATATTACTTCGAATTAAAATTAAACGATAACAAATTTATATAAATGAAACTTTTGAACCTATATTTACTTATAATAAACCTACACCATAAAAAAAAAAAATGAACATGTGTCTTATAAAAAATAAATCTCATGAACAACAATAATAAATCTAGAATTTCAACTAACAAAATTTATGTATATTATTCCTAAATTGAACCAAAAGAATCAAAAAAAAAAAAAAAGAATCAAAACACAAAAAACACAGAAAAATTAATAACTAAAGATTAAAACAATAAAAATAAACAGAGAATTCATAACAAAAAACAATAATTGAAAATGAACAATATAATCAATAGATAATTGCATAACAAATCAACAATCTCATTCTTAGAAATTTTATTCATTGATTGCAGATAATTCAAGAACAAATAATTGAATAACATATAACAAAGAACAAAAAAAATCAAACAAAAAGGAGAACGAAAATCACAAAAAAGAGAATCACAAAAACGAAATTCAACTATAACTCTCCTTAACATCTGTTAATAATAGCTAATGAATTTGAAAACTCATATATATTAAGCTTTCAAAAAACACATTCAAAACACAATGTATCACTAAATAACACTAAATATCATGGATAGAAATTTATGATATAATTTATCAGAGGAGCAACCAACCAATATAAATCAATAATCTAATTAGGTTTATGGATAACAGGTTCAACTAATGGCCCAATCGACATTATTTGCGAATAAAAATGTCTTCAAAAGGTTTATGGAACGTTCTTCCTTTCATTTTTCTTTTTTTTTAAAAAAAAAAATATAATGCATCTATCAAGTAGAACATCAGGTGATATGATATTGGCGAACAACACGATACTGTAGGCGCACACATGGAATACTGTAGGCGCCAAGGTTTGACATGTCTAATATATTCCTAATAAATATATATTATTGAATAATGAACTAATTTTTATAATCATTACTTTCTCAATTCTATAGTATCTGTCATTTTTTAAAAAATATGTGCATTTCAATTTTCCATCATATTTAAATCTCTAATGAAATATTAACTATTTTTTTCTTATTTTATCATTATAAATATTTTTAGAATAATTAATAAATTAGTCATTTTAAGTCTTTTAAAAAGAGCATTTAGTCATATTCACTTATTTTTTCTATAGTTATGACTATTAAATAATTTTTTAATTTGTGTGAAACTATAAAAAATGACAAATATTATGAAATGGATGAAATAACTTATTTTATTTATTAATGAGAGAGGTTGTTATTAATGTAACTGTAATTAATGCTTAATTTGGGTTCAATATATTATTAGTTTAATCATAATTAATGCTTAAATTCTTTATAAAACATCAATAAAAAATTCTTTATTTCTGAATTACTCACAAAAGTTATTTGACATGTCATGATTTTTAATGCATTAGCTTAATTTTTAAATTGCATGTGAATTTAAATAAGTTATCCAGTGAAAGTGAAAAAAATTCAAAAAATTTTATAAAATCATATCAAATTCAATTATTTGTAGCTTTTACTTTTTTATTAAAAATTTAATTTAAAAATTTTTATTGATTCAAATTATATCATTTCAAATTAAGTTAGAGTTTGATCATATTTGAACTAATCAAATAGATTAATTTAGGTTTGATCCTAAAATTTTTCAAATTAATAGCACCATATTATTTTTAAGATTCATTGAATCACTATGATGATTAATAATGTGACGTGTCATAAAATATTTTAGATACTATAATAATTTATATGTATATTTGGCTCTAATTTTTTAAAAGAAAAATCAAATAATCGTTAACTTGACTAATTGACTTTAGAAAGAGCAAGGAAATATTAACAATTGCGAATTAATGTGTAATATAATTTAATAAGTAATTAAAAATTATTTTATAATTTAAATAATTGTGATGAAATATAATTTTTAATTTAAATGTTATGAAAACTAATTAACATTTTTAAGTTAAAATTAAATAAAAATCTATGCAATTTTTAATGAGAACTACTAAATATTGAATTGATGAATTTATTAAAAAAAACATTTGATATCAAGAAATAGTCTTGTATTTCATTTTATTTTTCTTTTCATTTTTTGAATAATTTTTAATGTAAAACACCATTTTAAAATTAATAAATCGTTCAAGCTTCACAAATAGAGGTGGCAAACCTGGTCGAATTGGATTGTTTTAGGTTGAATTGTTTCTGGATCAAGTCATTTTTTGGGTTGATGTGTTTTTCGAGTTGGACAGAATTTGGATCATCCAAATTTTTGACGGGTTCATATCACGCATCAAATCTTGCATGCAGAAAAGATTTTGAGTTGGGTTCGAGTTTATTTTTAAAAATGATATTTCGGGTCAGGATCAAACAAACTCCTAAGGTCATAAAAGAGTATGGACAGTCCTCAAACTTTGACCAGTGTCTAATCCCGACAATGGGAACATAACAATTTATTACTCTTGAAATACTTCCAGAGTTTGTACAACAATGGGTTCTTCAAGGATACACCCATATCCATTTTGGAGCTATTCGAATAGCTGTGAGCTATCATGGAAGAAAAGGGCTACCCGTTTTTACAAGGATTGCCTTGCTAGACAACAGGTATATCGAATACTAGCACACAATAATTGGAAGGGTAGAAACATCTCTGAATGCAGGATCGGTGATGTTCACATTCTATCCCAACTTTAACCTATCTCTAAAAGATCCACATGTGCTTACTGCTCTTAAAGTCCAAATCCAAATAACTGGAGCTCCTCAAGTAGCCTCTGCTACAGCAGCTACCCTGCACTATCAAATGATTTACAGAATCCATAATCATTCATGAGAATGAGAATGAGGCCTTGTTGATAGTAGCAGATACACAAAATGCACCCACATGTATCCATATTCCTCGCCAAATATCGAGGAATGAGCTTTTACAATTGCTTCCAAAAACTTGGGTCACCAGTTATGAAAAAATGCATGAAAATACCCAGTCGGTACAATCAACAGAGCCAACTTATTACTGCAAGCCACATGGTACTGTTGAAACAAAGTTTGCCAGAACTCCTCCAACAAAAGAAGGTAGTGTGTTTGCTACACAATTCATGATGACACCTCATGAACCTAAAGTAGGTATGCCTATTGTCTACTTTGAGAGTAATGGCTCTTTTGTTTACCCGTTTGAACGAAATGGCCATTGTTTTTGGGATGAATGTAGGTGTGATGCTTATTTATATGGGTCAGATGATGAAGAGGAACCAAAAAAGAAAAAGAAAGGTTGTTCTGAGACCTCCATGCGTAAAAGATATGAAGATGGAGATCCATCTGTTGGCCTTTTGGGAGAACCATTTGGGAAATATGATTTTACCTTGTTAACTATGGTCCAATCCCTCAAGCTCTATCCTCCACATCAAAACAGCCAGTTCATAAACAACCTCACAACTAAACACCTATCTCTTGTGCCTTACAAAGCACGAAATGAATACCCAAAACACCTAGCCCTACACCACAACTTTGTATGTACCAACCTACAAAAGAGGATTTCCCACCATTACCTGACCAAACCAATCTTAATACCCAAATAAGAACCATGGCTTATATAAAGAATCCCACTGGGGTGGTTACTAAAGGTCAGCCATTTAGTATAACTCCGACAGAAGCAGTGCTTAATTGGCAATCAACCAATGTGCAAGCTCAAAGCATGATTCTTAGAAATATAGAATCCAAGGTGGACAAAGTGTCTCAACAAGTTTCTAAAGTTGACGAAAGACTAAATGAGCATCAACGAGATGCTTATCAGTTAATGATTCGCTTACAAATCCAGGTTGAAGATAAGCATAAGGAGGTAATGCAGTTAGTAACTCAAAGGGCATAAACAGAAGAAATCCGAAGGAAAGTAGTAGAAATCCAAAAGCTGAAATCACAGCTGGAAAGAATTAAGAAGGACTTTGAAGCCTCTAAACTAAAATACCAAGATCCCTTTGAAATACAATTACCTAAAGCCTCACTAATTAAACCACCTTCCTTACATATTCCAACCACTGCTGAACTTGAACATCATGGTTTAGCTACAAACCTGTTCCACAAAAAACTAAGAGCTGGAAAATTTCCTGCTCGACCTGAGCCAAAAGACTCATCCATGCATACTGCTACTTTCACTGCATCAGTAAAACAACCTCCACCAAAACCACCTGACAACTAAATGATAAATCCCATCCATTCATACTTAGACAACACCCAATCTTTACCTTCCTTCTCAATGGTAAACTCAAAGTCGGAGGATTCTTCCCAGGATTCTGAATCAGAGGAAGATACTAGTTCCTCCAGTTCTTCTGATAAAGAAATTCTAGTCCAATATATGACAGATCCTCCTCCTCCAACTGCTCCTTCTTACACAGTAGATCCTCCTGCAGAAGATATGGAGGCTGAGTCTATCCCGAATAGACCACCAAATTAATCAGGGTCATCAATAGCAGATCTTTGGTTCACCCTAAAGGATATAAGCCCTGATCGTTATAGAGATCGTTTCCAGGAATTCAGGGCCTAGATAGATACGCAAATGAAGAAACCTAGTGTTGTTATCAGGACAGTTTTAGAAGAATTCATCTCACGAATAACTGGAAGATTTCAAGACTGGCACACTGCTCTAGATGAATACTCAAAACTTACTATGGTACAATGTCCTGGAGCATCTGAATTCTTGGGTATTCTTTACACAAAATTTGCAGGCAAACCCCAAGAAGGAAATGACATAATCAGACATAAATATTTTCAGATGAAGTGTTGTTCCCTGTTAAAGAAGGACCTTGATCTCCATTATCAAAAGATGGCTAAAAAATTCTACCAATTAGGTGGATGGGGAAATCCAGATTTAAAAGAAGCCTTTATCATCTCATTGTCAGATCTTCTGACAACTACCATTCATCAGATCATGAGGCAAAAGGATAAATCTGTCAACGATCTTTCATTTGGAGAAATGTATCAATTAATGATACAGGGTCTTGAGAAATTATGCAGTGAACGAAAGGTGATTGTCCAAATGCTTGACAGATAGAAAAATCCTTCTCTTTAAAACTATTGCAGGAGAAAGGATTTAATGATCAAGTGCAAAGGGAATGAAGATATTTGTGCCTATTCAGGCAAGAAAAAGAAGCATTTAATTGGGTCCTTTAAGGAGTTAGAAAAGCACTATCAAATGCAAAAATCCACTTGCACTTGATAGTGCTTTTTTGACTCCTTAATGGACCCAATTAAATGCTTCTTTTTCTTGCCTGGACAGACACAAATATCTTCATTCCCTTTGCACTTGATCATTAAATCCTTTCTCCTGTAAGACTTTTTAAGAGAAGGATTTTTCTGTCTGTCAAGCATTTGGGCAATCACCTTTCGTTCACTGCATAATTTCTCAAGACCCTGTATCATTAATTGATGCATTTCTCCAAATGAAAGATCGTTGACAAATTTATCCTTTTGCCTCATGATCTGATGAATGACAGTTGTTAGAAGATCTGGTAATGAGGTGATAAAGGCTTCTTTTAAATTTGGATTTCCCCATCCTCCTAATTGGTAGAATTTTTTAGCCATCTTCTGATAATGGAGATCAAGGTCCTTCTTTAACAGGGAACAACACTTCATCTGGAAATATTCCTGTCTGATTATGTCATTTCCTTCTTAGGGTTTGCTTGCAAATTCTGCGTAAAGAATACCTAAGAATTCAGATGCTCCAAAATATTGTACCATAGTAAGTTTTGAGTATTCATCTAGAGCAGTGTACCAGTCTTGAAATCTGCCAGTCATTCGTGAGATGAATTCTTCCAAAATTGTCCTAATAACAGCACTGGGTTTCTTCATTTGTGTATTTATCTAGGCCCTGAATTCCTAGAAATGATCTCTATAATGATCAGGGCTTATATCCTTTAGGGTGAACCAAGGACCTGCTGTTGATGGCCCTGATTGATTTGGTGGTCTGTTAGGGACAAACTCGGCCTCCATATCTTCTGCAGAAGGATCTACTGTGTAAGAAGGAGCAGTTGGAGGAGGAGGATCTACCATATATTGGACTGGAATTTCTTTATCAGAAGAACTAGAGGAACTAGTATCTTCCTCTGATTCAGAATCTTGGGAAGAATCCTCCGACTTTGAGTTTACCATTAAGAAGAAAGGTAAAGATTGGGTGTTGTCTAAGTGAGAATGGATAGGATTTATCATTTGGTTGTCAGGTGGTTTTGGTGGAGGTTGTTTTACTGTTGTAGTGGAAGTAACAGTATGCATGGATGAGTTTTTTGGCTTAGGTTGAGCAGGAAATTTTCCAGCTCTTAGTTTTTTGTGGAACAGGTCTGTAGCTAAACCATGATGTTTAAGTTCAGCAGTGGTTGAAATATGTAAGGAAGGTGGTTAAATTGGTGAGACTTTAGGTAATGGTATTTCAAAGGGATCTTGGTATTTTGGTTTAGAGGCTTCAAAGTCCTTCTCAATTCTTTCCAGCTGTGATTTCAGCTTTTGGATTTCTACTGCTTTCCTTTGAATTTCTTCTGTTTGTGCCCTTTGATTACTAGCTGCATTACCTCCTTATGCTTTTCTTCAACCTGAATTTGTAAGCGAACCATTAACTCATAACCATCTCGCTGATACTCATTTAGTCTTTCGTCAACTTTAGAAACTTGTTGAGACACCTTATCCACCTTGGATTCTATATTTCTAAGAATCTTGTTTTGAGCTTGTGCATTGGTTGATTGCCAATTAAGCACTGCTTCTGCCAGAGTTATACTTAACAACTGACCTTTAGTATCCACCCCAGTGGAATTCTTTATATCAGCCATGGTTCTGATCTGGGTATTGAGATTGGTTTGGTCAGGTAATGGTGGAAAATCCTCTTCTGTAGGTTGGTACATATAGAGTTGTGGTGCAGGGCTAGGTGTTTTGGGTATCCATTTCATGCTTTGTAAGGCAAAAGGTATAGGTGTTTGGTTGTGAGGTTGTTTATGAACTGGCTGTTTTGATGTGGAGGATAGAGCTTGAGGGATTGGACCATAGTTAACAAGGTAATCATATTTCCCAGATGGTTTTCCCAAAAGGCCAAGAGATGGATCTCCATCTTCATATCTTTTACGCATGAAGGTCTCAGAACAACCTTTCTTTTTCTTTTTTGGTTCCTCTTTATCATCCGACCCATATAAACAAGCATCACACCTACATTCATCCCAAAAACAATGGTCATTTCATTTAAACAGGAGAGCCATTACTCTCAAAGTAAACAATGGGCATGCCTACTTCAGGTTCATAAGGTGTCATCATGAATTGTGTAGCAAACACACCACTTTCTTTTGTTGGAGGAGTTCTGGCAAACTTTGTTTCAACAGTACCATCTGGCTTGCAGTAATAAATTGGCTATGTTGATTGTACCAACTGGATATTTTCATGCATTTTTTCATAATTGGTGACCTAGGTTTCTTGTAGCAATTATAAGAGCTCATTCCTCGATATTTGGAAAGGAATATGGATACATGTGGGTGCATTTTGTGTATTTGCTACTATCAACTAGGCCTCATTCTCATGAGGGAGAAAGAGGTCAATAAAATGATTATGAATTATGTAAATCATTTGATAGTGCAGGGTAGCTGTTGTAGCAGAGGCTACTTGAGGAGCTCCAATTATTTGGATTTGGACTTTAAGAGCAGTAAGCATATGTGAATCTTTTAGAGACAGATTAAAGTTAGGGTAGAATGTGAACATCATCGATCCTGCATTCAGAGATGTTTCTACCTTTTCAATTACTGTGTGCTGGTATTCGATATACCTGTTGTCTAGCAAGGCAATCATTGCAAAAACTAGTAGCCATTTTCTTCCATGATAGCTCACAACTATTCAAATAGCTCCAAAATGGATATGGGTGTATCCTTGAAGAACCCATTATTGTACAAGCTCTGGAGGTATTTCAAGAGTAATAAATTGTTCCGTTCTCGTTGCCGGGATTGGACATTGGTCAAAGTTTGAGGACTATATATACTCTTTTATGACCTTAGGAGTTTGTTTGATAAGAGCTTTGATGGATCTGATCCAAGATGCTTAATTTTTCTAAAAAGCATCATAAGGGTTTAGAAAGGGTATGTTGGTGTCTTGGATCTTTTGGTTATCAGGGATATAACTGAGTTCATACAGGTAGTCTATTTTAGATGAAGTAGATCTTCTAAAAGAAGGTGTGGGAGGTATGAAAACAGTTAAAGAAGAAGTATAAGGTTGAAATGAGGAAGGTGCAACAACATCTATGATAGGATTTTCCATGATAACAAATTGTCGTTAGTCTCAATAGTATATCTTTCACCCCTGTAAAGGACAAACAACCAGGCTCTGATACCATGAAGTAGTATCTCACCATACAGCTAAGACTATGGACTGCATATACGTATGACCATGATCAACAACAACAAACTACCAAGTCATATGAGTAGTTTAACAATATGACTATGGCTTTATAGGCATCTCCTTGTCACTTTGCCACTGTTCTGTAGCCAAGTACTAACAAAGAGCTCCACAGTCCTATTGATATGCCCACCAATGGCTTCCATAGTCCTCTTAGTATGATGAAATAGGAGATTATGGTTATTAAAGAAAAAGAAAGAAGAAGAAGATGGCAGGGGATCAAATAATACTATCAAAGACTATTGGCTATGTGTTTTAGAAACTCATGATTAAAGAAAGTGGAATTTTATTTCAAACTGAACTTATCTTACAAAAGAGAGAATTCTTCCTTATATAGACTTAGAAGAGATAAGGTTCTCTTGAGAAACTTAAGTGGCCAACTAATATAGACAAATTTTAATAATTATTACAAATAAACACAAGTGGCCAGCTAGACACATTTTAGTGACTAGATAAAAGAAAGAGCCAGCAATTATTACAAATAGACAACAAAAAAAGGCAGCTGTAAAAGTTAGACCTAGATGACTTATCCTGCTTTTGGAAAAGCAGATTCCTTTTTATCCCTTTCTGATTGGCTCATGAGATGGTGACAGGTTCATGATCTCATAGTCTTCTTCCTCCATTTCTGTCTGAACTTTGGCATCCATTTTTTCTATGACAATAAGATTTTCCTCATACTTTTGGTATAGGTCCTCAGGCTCATAGGGATCCTGTGAATATGGCTCTGAGAGTTGACTGTCTAGTGGTTTGAGCTGTTAAGGAGGATAGTCTTCCCATTCCTGGCACTTAGCATTGAGTTCATTTTTGTATCGTCGAGGAATAGTATCCCATGGTTCGTCCTCTGCTGAGGTTGGCCAGATTTCATTAGGAATAGTTTTGTTTCTTTCGAACATGAATCTCTGGAATTCTCTAAACTGCTCATGGTGATCAACAGCGTCTGTCCATAAAGAAAATTAGTTTTCTTTATAATAGTGCAAACACCCTAACATTCGAGGAGTCATGCCTGATGGGCCAATAAAGCAAGGCCGATGAATTGTATAGATAACCCTTTTTGTTTAGGGTTGTTGCATGAGAACTATAGGAGATCCTTACCTTTATAGCATTGATCCATTTGTTAAAGGGTTGAAACCATTCTAAGAAAGTAATGAGATGAGGGTTATGGTAAACCTTTCTTTTGAGTTTTTCCAGATATTGACCAAAATGCAGAGGTCTGACTTCAATGGCTATGGTATAAAGACAAAGGAAATACCATAGCAAGATCAGTAGATCTTTAGGCCAAATCCATCCTCCATTGTGAATATCAGCAAAATCCATGAAGGGATATACCTTCAAGAATGGGTAAAAGGGATGGAAACCCAGGACTTCCATAAGGATAGGACCAAAGGTTTTGAGTAATTTGGTCTAGTAGGCAAAGATTTGTTTAACAGCTAGGTCAGAGATTTGGGAAAAGGTTATAGGAAGAACTACTTCTGGTGGAGTATTGGTACGGAGAAAAGGAGAGTAAGATACTGGTGGGTGAGTGGATGAGACATCAGTAGATGGAGAAGAGGAGGAAGATGAGGATGCCATAGGTATAATTAGATAAACTAGGTGGATGAAGGAGATTCTTATTGGTCTGGATAATAGATATGGTATCAGGTTGGAGTCCCCTTTTATATGCTTTACATTAAAGGAGTATTTACTGAGCCAGTCCTTCCACTGTAGCAGTTGTGGATTAGGCACCGACTTTTTATTTTTAAGGATTTTTGAAAATGATGAACAATCCATAAGAACAGTGAATCTATGACTAATTAAATGGAATTCAAATTTTTTAATCTCATTTTTGACTGCCAATATTTCCTTGAAAATAGAATAATAGTGCTTTTCTAACTCCTTCAAAGACCCACTTGCATGTGAGCAGATTCTCTTCTTTCCATCTTTTTTTTCTAACAGGATGGCCCCCTCAGTGATTGCCACTGGCATCTATTTGTAGTAATCTTTTCCCATCAGAGAGAATCTGTAATGGTGACAGCTGTTGGAGTATTTGCTTTAACTGTTTAACCGCATGCGTCTGACTGGAACTCCATTGTGGAGAATATTTCTTTAGCATGAGCTGTAAAGGTTTGACATATTTGGCATAGTGGGGAACAAAACTGCGCAAATAATTTGCAATGCCAAGAAACTGTTGAATTTGCTTATGCGTGAGATTCTCATACGGAAATTTTAATAATTCAGTTTCAATGTGGGGTCTTGGCTGATATTGGTCATCTTTGAATGTCATCCCTAAGAATTCTATCTGTTCCTATGCAATCTTTATTTTAGTGGAGGACAACATGATTCTATATTGCTGAGTCAGCTCCATGAATCTTTTAAGTAGATGAACATGAGAGTCCTCATCCGGTGAAAATAGGAGGATATCATCGATGCATATTAGAGCACTATTAAGGATATGCTCATAGATTTTCATCATTGCCTTTTGGAATATAAGGGGGTTGTTTTAAGACCGAACGACATTACTGTCCATTGAAAGTGTCTGTTTGGAATGCAAAATGTCATTTTGTGTCTATCTTCTGGAATAATGCCCAATTGCTAGAATCCTGCCTTTAAGTTAAACTTAGAAAAGATCTTTTCCTGCGACTAATGAACAAACAGTGAAGAAATTTTTGGTAAAGGGAACTTCTAGTCTTTGAGGAAGTGATTTAAAGGCTGGTAATTAATAACAAGTCGTTTCTTGCTGCTGACTTATTCTGATCTTTTATTAACATAAAAGGCCTAACAAGCCCATTGAGAGGCAGTAGGCTCAATAAGCTCATGGGCTAGAAGTTGAGAATATTCCTGGTAAGCTAATTCTTGCTCTTCAGGATTCATGCCAGGATGAGAAGCCTTTGTTGGGTTAACATCGTCATTGAGCTTAAATGGTAGGGATATGAAAAAGGCTGGATTGGTCCATAATGGTTTTGGGTTTTTGTATAGGAATTCAGTATGGTTTTCAGCACAACATAGGTCTTTTAAGGTTTAGATTATATGGGCAATAGCTCATGAGAGCTGGGCCAGACTGGGCTGTATGGTGAATAAGGAAGTGACTGTGGTATAGGGCTGAAAATAACTTCGAAACTTAAGGCCCGTTGGAAGGACTCTTAACTTAGCAAGCTTCCAATAAAGATCAAAGCCTATGACCAAGTCCTTATCTGGCAAAGATGACCCAAGGAACTTCGCATGGATTTGCAGCCCGGGAAAAATTAAACAATAACGGGTTTAGCTGTAATGAGGCCCGTATAGAAAACTTCTCCATTTGCAGCTTGAAAGTACTTTTTGTAAGGCTTTCAATATTAGGCTGGTAAGACCTTGGGATTCATGACAGAAATATGGGCTCCTGTGTCTATGAATGCTACAGCTTTGATAGGCTTCCATAATGATTCAGGAAAAATCTAAACAAAGGCCAAAGGAACTGGATGGTCTTTGTCAAGTTGTAATTCTATTACTGGAGCCATTGAAAGAGGAGTCAAGGAATAATTGCCTGAATAACCTAGTTCATCTTCTTCGGAAAAAGAATCTTGGATAGAAAAAACGGTTTCATCTGAAGGCTCATTTTCAATAGCGAAAATAGACTCTACATCTGCATCTTTTAGGTCTATGATAGATGAAATTTGAATTTGCTGGTTCATTTTTGCTGCTTGTTTAGGCTTATTAGGACATCATTTTGCAAAGTGACCTTTCTGTCCACAGATATAACATCTGCTAGATTTTCGCCTTCCCCTGTATTTCTTCCGTCTAAAATATCTCCATTTCCTCTTTGAGCCAGAGCTCTTAGATTTGAGCTTTAGGAAATGCTTCTTTTTCTTGCATGGACAAACACAAATATTTTCATTCCCTTTGCAGTCGATCATTAAATCCTTTCTCCTGCAAGACTTTTTAAGAGAAAGATTTTTTCTGCCTGTCAAGCATTTGGACAATCACCATTCATTCACTGCATAATTTCTCAAGACCCTGTATCATTAATTGATACATTTCTTCGAATGAAAGATCATTGACAGATTTATCCTTTTGCCTCATGATCTGATGAATGACAATTGTCAGAAGATCTGACAATGAGGTGATAAAGGATTCTTTGAAATATGGATTTCCCCATCCGCCTAATTGGTAGAATTTTTTAGCCATCTTCTGATAATGGAGATCAAGGTCCTTCTTTAACAGGGAACAACACTTCATCTAGAAATATTCTTGTATGATTATGTCATTTCCTTCTTGGGGTTTGCCTGTAAATTCTGCATAAAGAATAACCAAGAATTCAGACTCTCCAGGACATTATACCATCGTAAGTTTTGAGTATTCATCCAGAGTAGTGTACCAGTCTTGAAATCTGTCAGTCATTCGTGAGATGAATTCTTCTAAAACTGTCCTGACAACAGCACCAGGTTTCTTCATTTATGTATCTATCCGGGCCCTGAATTCTTGAAAACGATCTCTATAGGGATCAGGGCTTATATCCTCTAAGGTGAACCAAATACCTACTGTTGATGGCCCTGATTGATTTGGTGGTCTGTTAGGGATAGACTTGGCCTTCATATCTTCTGCAAGAGGATCTAATGTGTAAGAAGAAACACTTGGAGGAGGAGGATCTGTCATATATTAGGCTGGAATTTCTTTATCAAAAGAATTAGAGGAACTAGTATCTTCCTCTGATTCAGAATCCTGGAAAGAATCCTCCGACTTTGAGTTTACCATTGAGAAGGAAGGTAAAGATTAGGTGTTGTCTAAGTATGAATGGATGAGATTTATCATTTGGTTGTCAGGTGGTTTTGGTGGAGGTTGTTTTACTGATGCAGTGGAAGTAGCAGTATGCATGAATGAGTCTTTTGGCTCTGGTTGAGCAGGAAATTTTCCAGCTCTTAGTTTTTTGTGGAACAGGTCTGTAGCTAAACCATAATGTTTAAGTTCGGCAATGGTTAGAATATGTAAGGAATGTGGTTTAATTGGTGAGGCTTTAGGTAATGGTATTTCAAAGGGATCTTAGTATTTTGGTTTAGAGGCTTCAAAGTCCTTCTCAATTCTTTCCAGCTGTGATTTTAGCTTCTGGATTTCTATTGCTTTCCTTCGAATTTCTTCTGTTTGTGCCCTTTGAGTTACTAGCTGCATTACCTCCTTATGCTTTTCTTCAACCTAGATTTGTAAGTGAATCATTAACTCATAAATATCTCGCTGATGCTCATTTAGTCTTTCATCAACTTTAGAAACTTGTTGAGACACCTTATCCACTTTGGATTCTATATTTTTAAGAATCCTGTTTTGAGCTTGTGCATTGGTTGATTGCCAATTAAGCATTGCTTCTGTCGGAGTTATACTCAATGGCTGACCTTTAGTATCTACCCCAGTGGGATTCTTTATATCAGCCATGGTTCTGATATGGGTATTGAGATTGGTTTGATCAGGTAATGGTGGAAAATCCTCTTCTGTAGGTTGATACATACAGAGTTGTAATGCAGGGCTAGGTGTTTTGGGTATCCATTTCATGCTTTGTGAGGCACAAGAGATAGGTGTTTGGTTGTGAGGTTGTTTATCAACTGGCTGTTTTGATGTGGAGGATAGAGCTTGAGGGATTGGACCATAGTTAACAAGGTAATCATATTTCCCAGATGGTTCTCCCAAAATGCCAACAGATGGATCTCCATCTTCATATCTTTTACGCATGGAGGTCTCAGAATAGCCTTTCTTTTTCTTTTTTGGTTCCTCTTCATCATCCGACCCATATAAACAAGCATCACACCTACATTCATCTAAAAAACAATGGCCATTTCATTCAAACGGGTAAATAGGAGAGCCATTACTCTCAAAGTAGATAATATGCATGCCTACTTCATGGTATCAAAGCCTGGTTGTTTTTCCTTTTACAGGGGTGAAAGATATACTATTGAGACTAATGACATTTTGTTATCATACTAATGACATTTTGTTATCATGGAAAATCTTGTCATAGATGTTGTTGCACCTTCCTCATCTCAACCTTCTACTTCTTCTTTAACTGTTTCCATACCTCCCACACCTTCTTTTAGAAGATCTATTTCCTCTAAAATAGACTACCTGTATGAACTCAGTTATATCCCTAATAACGAATAGATCCAAGACACCAACATACCCTTCCTAAACCCTCATGATGCTTTTCAGAAAAATAAAGCATCTTGGACCAGATCCATCAAAGCTCTTATCAAACAAACTCCTAAGGTCATAAAAGAGTATGTACAGTCCTCAAACCTTCCAGTGTCCAATCTCAACAATGGGAATGAAACAATTTATTACTCTTGAAATACCTCCAGAGTTTGTACAATAATGGGTTCTTCAAGGATACACCCATATTCATTTTGGAGCTATTCGAATAGCTGTGAGCTATCATGGAAGAAAAGGGCTACCAGTTTTTACAAGTATTGCCTTACTAGACAACAGGTATATCGAATACCAGCACGCAGTAATTAGAATAGTAGAAACATCTCTAAATGCAGGATCAGTGATGTTCACATTCTACCCCAACTTTAATCTGTCTCTAAAAGATCCATATGTGCTTACTGCTCTCAAAGTCCAAATCCAAATAACTGGAGCTCCTCAAGTAGCCTCTGCTACAACAACTACCCTGCACTATCAAATGATTTACAGAATCCATAATCATTCTATTGACCTCTCTCTCCCTCATGAGAATGAGGCCTTGTTGATAGTAACAGATACACAAAATGCACCTACATGTATCCATATTCCTCGCCAAATATCGAGGAATGAGCTCTTACAATTGCTACCAGAAACCTGGGTCACCAATTATGAAAAAATGCATGAAAATACCTAGCCGATACAATCAACAGAGCCAACTTATTACTGCAAGCCAGATGGTACTGTTGAAACAAAGTTTGTCAGAACTCCTCTAGTCGTTTATTATTTAATTTTAAAATATCTATTTGAAATTTTTTTTATAATTTATGCAATATTTTCTCATAATTTGTTAAGAGACAAATAATAATTTTATCTTAAAAAATTATTTTTAGTAAAATAGATTTTATAAAAATTGAAACTTCATTAAAATTTTTATTTTTATTTAAATGCTTAATAAATTAAATATAATTTTAAGTAAATGACTATATATAATGAAAATAATTGAATTAAGTCCACATAAAATTATATTCAAGTTATACATCATAATCTAAATTAATTTACAAATAAATATAAAATGTCCAATGATAGAAATCATTCCTTATAACAAAATTTTGTCTAATATGATAAAAATTTATGTGATAAATTTAGTTTTGTCTTAATATGTGATTTTATAGTGACAAAAATTAAATTTGTTATAATTATTATAAAAAATAGTAAGATTGTGATAATTTTTTTTATATATTAAATCATTCAAAAAAATTATGATACAAATTTAGCTCAATTATTCAAAAATTTAATATTTATGCGATTTTAAATTGTATCTAAAATTTTTAATTAACTCAATTAGATGTAATTTGACGATTTAATTTTAATTATACCTCAAATAAAGAACAAAAATTTAATAAAATATATTTAGATTTAGTTGACTTTTATACCATTTTAATTCGTTCAATTAAACCTAAAATTTAATTTACAACTTAATTAATGTACTATTTTATTTTTATTCAATTTAATCTCATTTTTACTTGACTAAATCTATTATTTATTTTTGTATGATGAATTTTAATTTTACATTTAAATTTAAAATTTATAATTCATAAAATCTTTCAATCTCTCATTTTCCTAAAAAAAAAAAAATTCTCTCAATCTTCTTAAAAAATTAATTTTGTATTTTAAATAATAAAATTTAAACTATTCAAATAATTTTAAGAAATATTTAAAAAATCAACCATATGAATTTAATTAAGATGATATTTTTTATTTTTATACAATTTAATCTCATTTTTATTAATTAAATTTATTTGTACTTTAGATGATGAATTTTAATTTTATATTTAATTTTAAAAAACAAATTTATAATTTATAATTTAAATTTATAATTCATAATTCATAAATCTCTCAATCTTTCCTTTTAAAAAATTAATTATTATATTTTAAATGATAATTACTTAAACTATTTAAATAAAAATTTTAAAAAAATGTTTACATGAACTTGATTAAGATTATTCTTTTATTTTATATTCAATTTATCTCTTGTTTGCTTAAATAAAATTGTTATATACTTTTATATGAAAATTTTTAATTTTATATTTAAATCTGTAAATTTATTAAATTTTCAATTTATAATTCATAAAATCTCTCCACATCTCATTTTTAAAAAAATTTCTCTCAATTTCTCCTAAAAAATTTAATTTTTATATTTTAAATAATAAATTATTTAAATCATTTAAAATAAAAACTTTAAGAAATATTAAAAAAATTAATTACATGAGCTTACTTAGTATGATACTTTATTTTCATTCAATTTATTCTCATTTTTAATTAATTAAATTTATTTCATAATTTTATTTTATTATTTTATATTTAAATTGAAAATCTAAAAATTTTGAAATTTAAATTTATGATTTATAAATCTCTTAATCTCTCATTTTTTAAAAAAATTCTTTCATTCTCTCCTTAAATAAAATAATTTATATATTTGAATAATAAATTATTTAAACCACTTAGAGTAAAAATTTTAAGAAATATTTAAAAAATCAATTACATGATATGAATTGAACATTCTCAAAAAATTTATCTTTAAAATAAAATTTGTGGATTTATTAATTTATTAGTTAAATACATAAAAATAAAATTTATAATTTTAAAACATGAAATTAGTATAAAATTATTTATTTATCAACTAAAATAAAAGTAATTTTTAATATTTTTGTGAAAAAATATCTAAATTAAGTATAAATAAACATATTATCTTAGTACGATGTAAATTTAATTTTGAATCTAATTATACTAATTGAAAAAAAAAATATAAAGGTTAATCGAGTCTAAATATATATTTTATTAAATGTTGATTTTGACTAGGGGTATAATTGAAATCAATGCATTAAATTAAAGTGTAATTGACTCAATTAAAAACTTTAAATACAGTTGAAAATTCATGAAGTGGTTTGAATTTTCTTAGTCACTGAGCCCATAATAATAAATGAACATATAAAATAAATTATTATATATGCTATTTCATTATAATATTTTATACCAAATTACATATAAGAAAAAATAATATTATCATAATAAAATTTGTCACTATATTATATGATAAAATTATTTTATCACAATAATAATTTTTATTTTTACTATAAATAATGAATTGTAATTTAGACACATGAAAAAACACAGTAAAATTAATAAATTTATTAAAATATAAAAATTTCATTATATTTTAAATAAAAATATTTAATTTTAATTTTAATTTAATTAAATAATCTAAATATTTTTTGAAATAAATTTTTTCTTTCTTATTTTAATTATTCTACCTCTTATATATTTAGTAACAAATTTTTTTTTACTGTCATTGAGTCAATTGGGTAGAATTATGAGTTGAACAATTTGGTTCAATTTTGACTCGACCCATCAGGTAGACCCCAATCTGATCCAAAAAATTTTGGATCATTTCAAGTTCAAGTCATTTTGGATTTGTCCGAGATTGGGTTTATATCACATTTTTTAGTCAAGTTCGGGTTGAATTTTTGGATTTGATAAAAAATTGCCACCTTTATTTACAAAATATGTATACATATGATAATACATCTATATTCCAACAATTAAAAAGATAATTAAGAAATTTTGCACAAAAATTAAGAAATTATTAATTAGACTGCATTTTAGAAAAATGACTAAATTGCTCTTTAGATTATTGTAAAATTATATAACAATGATATTTAAAAAGGATAGAATTGAAAAAAAAAAAAATTAAGGTATCGTTGATAATCCAAAATGACATAGTGGAAAAAATTTTTTTCAAAAAATGTCAAATATTCAGAAATAGAGTATACTATTTAATTTTTCATAGAACCTATACACACATTAATGGTGATTCAGTTCATCACAATTTTTTTAAGGCTTTATTGGTTATAATAATCAATCAATGATTAAAAAAAAAAAAAACTATACATTTAATGATCCATATTTATTAGTAACATCACTTCTGGCACACAACAAAATTAACGAGTAATAAAATGAATTGAAGAGAAAAGAAACGGAAACATTTTGGTTGCATTACATGTGAATGCAAAATCAATGAGCAAAGATCATCGCTCTCAACACACAATAGTGGGATCTTTCGACATACCTCTAGTATTCTACGACTAATACAAATGAGCTATACCCTGGTCAACAAAGAATGACTTCACAATTAATGCATTCTAATTACAGCAGCACAACTACAAAGCAATGGTTATGCAAACGCAATTATTGATTACTCAACAACGCTAACCTTTAGCTCTGCTTAAACGCTGTGCTGCACATTCATAACTCAGCTCCTGCCGACGTAGCCCATGCCATAATTCACTTGAACCATCATTTGGCGTTCGAACTTTAGCTATCTGCTTATGAAGTTCCTCCAAGTTGACAAGGGGGACAGCAGTTGGTCACCCATGAGCACACTTCACAAAAGAAATCCATTTATTATTCAACCCGAGCCTGCTCTCTCTCTCATTCAGAGACCCACAAAATAACTTCACGGCCAAACATCCATTGAATATGAATATCAGTATCTTACTTGAAAACAGAGTGAAGTCCGCTTTAGCTCTTCAACAACGAGGGCCATTCTGATGGTAGCAAAGAGTCTCCAAAATGATTGCATCTAAATAATTGAATGACAAAAACGCAAAGGTAATCAACTCAAAAAAACAAAAAATCCTCAGAAGACAAGTTCTAGCGTCCTGAACAAAGTCTAACAAGTAAAAAACAAGATGACACATTTACCTCTGCATGCTTTAAGATTCAGGACACGAAGAACCAATGGTGGCATTGTAGAAGAGCCATCAGCATCAGCAAGCTACAAAATTGAATTTGTTTAAAAGGATGCCAGGAGAAGGTTAGGGCTGTGGGGTAGACAGGGATAAGGGGGCTCTAAATAGCAGAACTTAATGTCACCTCCTGAAGAAATTCTAATAGGTCACCATCAGATAAATTGACAACTAAAATGCAGGGTACCTGCATGCATTCATATAAGATAATTAAAGCAGCTGAAACGGCCAGGACATGGGTTGAACGTCAAATAAGCAAATATAACAGCATTCTAAAATATATTTAGAAGAAATGCCAACCAAACTTCAAAAAAGAGCCATTAGGCTACAGCCAAGTAGTCAAATTTCAGCCTTGTAGTGCTGGAGGTCAGGATTCAAACCTTAGCAGCCCCCTTCGCTTTCATAAATTTTCAATGCATAAAAGATTTTCAAAAGATAGAGAGACAAAAGTGTTCTTCCACATGATTTCCACAGGAAAAGTAATTAAATAAATGAAGTTAGAGAAGATCTGCTTTACCGCGAGGAGAGCGACCACAGCTGGTTGTTGGTGGAGAATATTCAAGTTCCTGTAGGAAAACTCAATATCAGTTAATAACAATGATGATTCTTTGAAGATAATAAATGAATCATAAGGTAAAGGTGGTACAAGAGCAAGTAGCAATTTAACTTCTTTTACAGCCTAAAACTACATAAATGCATAAATGCATGGATATTGCACTCTAGCTCAGCCACTCGCACTCATGTCCCAGTTGATTTCCAACCAGTGATGAAGTTTCAGTTTATTTTGAATATGAAGTTGGCGGACTCATTCATTAACATGATAGTATGCTTTCCTTGGGGGAGGGGGGAGAGATAATTACTTCTTGAAGCTGCCAGAACCTTGAGGTTCAATGTTGCAGATCCATCCCCAATTCTCTTGTTCAGAATAAGTATGAAGCAGCTGATACCCCATCTCTGGGAGGGTCTGTTTTAAGTTTATAACAACACTCATATAATATTCTTATTTACATTAGAATACAGCAGAGTTTATAATAACACTCATATAATATTCTCATTTACATTAGAATACAGCAGATACTCCTATAGCATGGGATTAAAAGACGCATACCAGCTCCTTTTGAGCATTGAAATAGGTCAATGTCTTTGCCTCCCCAGATATTACCTTCACATTTAGGTAGTCCATAAGTCATCTCCTATACAACAAACAAAAATCAGAATTTCATTTTTTCTTTTACCTTTTGATGAAGTTCCTCCATTCGAATCCTTTCATCCGCAGCATGCTGTAAAATAGGCCATTATCAAAGTCACAAAAACTAAATACTTGCAGAACTTTATTTAATGCTTGTGTGAATCTATCCATGCATGTAGAACTTGCATAAATTAATATGCATATATGGATATCAAACTTGAGTGTCTCTTAGTGGATTTACAATCATATAAAATTGGCGTAATAGCTTTTGTTGAAAAAGATATTCAATAAAAACATTCCATCTTGGTTAGTAACAATATTTCCACAATTTCACTAAAGATAATCAGATAAAATTCGTACAAATTTTTATTTGAAGCCTATATTTGAACTAAGATACCCTTGTAAAGCCAGAAGATTACTACATAAAACAATGCGTCCCAGAGTACGGTTGTCTGTGGTTTGAAACAGTGACCTGAAGATCACAATGGAGCTACCTTACTATTGCATGAAGGTTCGCTATCTATCCTAAGAAGTAAACATTAACATGGCAAAGAAATGAGATACAGTGAATGGATCCATCATAGAACAGCAATTTGCCTGGTCTATAACAGCTAGTGTTCCCCCAGCCACAATTGGGATGAATTTCTTGTCCACCTGCTGAAGAACTTTGGCATCATCGACGAAATTCTTTTGGAAAGATTCGTATCAATGAATTGCCAATGAGATGCAAAAATCCTGAAGAGATGTTGAGTATATTTTGCGGATTGTCAATATTGTTTGGTGTATTGATTTTCTGCAAAATATCAAATAATCAATTTGAAACTGGTCAGAAATTTAACTTGTACGATTAGTAAAGACATTAAAGAAAACCGTCAAAATTTGTGAAGAACACTCAACTACAATTTGTTGATAGCCATTCGGCCATTTGGTCCCATAATCTGTTGTATACTGAGCTTCCTTTGCAATAGGGCCTGAAAGAAACCTTAGAATGGAACTGTAAGTGTGTAACCATTTATCCACACACACACATGCACAATCACCAACACAATTGCACATATATTTCATGTATGTTTTTACCTATTGAGACAGAAATGCAGGCATGCACACCTTGATGCATCAAGAAGTAAATCTGAACAACTATCTGTGTGCATGACGCTGTTGATTACAAAAATTATGTCATTTATGGCGAAAAACAAGCTAACTTAGAACGGTAAAATGTTTGATATGACAAAGAGTGTCTAATGCATTTCTAGTTGACCAATAATAAAAACATAAAATGCTGTTTGAAATGATATAAAGAGTAAGGGTTTATGAGGTATTTCCATGCACATACCAGTAAAAATAATTGATAATGCTCTATGCTTTTTAGTATTCTCATTAATATTATTACAGTACATGGAGCTCTCCCTCAAGAATCAAACATATTTTCACTCCCTCCAAACCCTTAAGCTAACAACCATAACAGTTTCACTAATAATGTGGAGTTACCTTCAACAGGAGAATAACGAGACCGAAAGGATTCAGAGCATTTGAAACTTTCACCTTCTTTAGTCTCTTTTACATCCAGCATAATGTATTGTCCATTATTCACATTGGGCCTGCAGTCCTTGGGAAGAGATTCAGTTATATTTTGGGCACCAAACAAGCATAACTGAAGGGGAACGGAAAATTGTAATACCTAGTGCAGAATCCTCTGCATAGTTGGGGTGACATTTTAGGTGCTTCAAGACATCAGTTTCTGCCAAAAGCACAGGCATATTAGAGCCTGTTTGGTTTGGTTTTTGGTTTTGGTTTTCTATTTCTGTTGTCGAAATTTGAAAATCAAAATCATTAATTTTTGACAACTCTTATCTTTTCAAAAGACAAAAAACGGCTTCCAAAACCTGTGAAAATTGCAAAAAACGATTGTTGCTTATTTCTGCGACTCATTTTTAAAGAAACACTTTCAGTTCAGAAAAACAGAAATAAAAAATCTATGAAGGATCGAGACTTCTTAGGAGTTGACGTATGCATGTCGGACACACTAGGGACACACTGGAAATTTGTCCTCTATTTTTTTCTTTTTTTTTAGGATGAGAACACGCTAGGGCCACACCGGGGATACGCCAGGAACACAAGATTAAAAAATTTTAAAAAGTTTGAGATCAAATTTGAAAAAAATTTATCTTTTTTAAAATAACTCTAAAAATCTTGAATTGAAGAACGAAAACAGAACTTGTTAACATTATGAAAACCCTAGCCTTGACAGCTCTATTTCTTTCTCTCCCCATCTAATTCTTTCTCCTATTTGTTTTTTTTCTCCCTGTGGCAGAATCTTAGCCACTCAATCTCTGTTGCTTCAATATATATATATATATATATATATATATATTCATCATGTCCCTGCCATACCCGTGTCTCACTTTTTTAGAAAATGTTGTTTCCTGCACCAGTACTTGTATGCGTATCGTGTCGGTGCTCCATAGCCAAAAACACATTGCATAATTGATACCAAGTATGCCAAGAAATAAAGTCAAATCTAACAAAGGGTACCTGGAGAGGCAAGGCCATCTCTGAACCACTGAGCATTTCCCTCTTTCATCATAGAATGATCACTCAAGGAAATAAACCTCCTTTTGTCACTGAAAAATGGTGGGGCTGACTTCTTCTAGCTAGTTCTTCAGGAAAATTATCTTGTTCCCAATATTGACATCTAAATTCATTTTCTTGGCCCCTGTACTGTTTGTCACCTTTGTAACCTCTAGAATGCAAATCTACGGCAAACCAGTCAGTTCCGCAAGTTGATAATTCAGAATGTTCTACAGATAATTCCTCATTTACATTATGTCCTTGAGGGAATTTTCTTATATCTTTGGTTGCATCAGAATAACCATTAAAATCCAATAGACTACTTGCATAACTTGATACAAAGTTATCTATGCCAGAGCTCTTTGATGCCATTTTGTAAAAATAATTGTCATCACTTCCTTGACGATCTGCAAAAGGGCAATGATTTTCCACTTTACCCAGTCTTGCACTCCCTTCATGAGAGTTATCATTTGGAAAATGTTCAACAGCCCAAGAAGAGGCTTGAAGTAAGTCATCTGAAGTTAGAGAACACCACTCAGAATTTAAGGACCAGTAACATGAGGTAGATGTATCAGTAAGTACAAGTGAAGCGGAACCAAGATCTTTCTCTTCAGCAAAAAGCTTTGCATGCAATGAAAAAGACTTTGCAGAAGCTCCTGACAGACTATCAAAATCTGTAGGCAAGTGAACTCCCATTCTATGTGCATGAAACTTCTGAGAGCATGATGCCCCAAGCTGCATTTCTGTGATTACTTGTATCTACCTGTAGAATGTTAATATCTTTATCAGTGCAAACCCGTTTTCTTTTGGTGTTGAAGCCATCAAAGGAAAATTCAAGACTTTCCTCACTTGAAAACAAAGACTTATTAAATGGCAGGCTCCCTTGTGAGGAGCAACTCTTTAAAAAAGGTTTTTCATTGAGCTTGCTAACCTCTAATTCATCACTGAATTTGCAATAATGGAAAGAAAATGCAGACCTAGGAGATTCATTTATTTCAAAAGGTGCCATTGTAGGGAACTCATTTTGCTGCTCTAAGCACAAGATATTAACCTCCTCATTATCACTGGATCTTTCTCTAGCAGTGAATCTATTGTCAAGGAAATAATCATCTGGTGATAAAGAATGTTCATCAGATGTCATGAGATGATTGTCGCTCTTTTGAGTCACTGTGGACACATGCTTAGAAAGGGAGCCACTAGAGTAGTCCCCATGACATGAAAATTCCAGATCACTTTCTTGTTCTTTGAATTCTGAAATGTCCATGCTAAACTCTTGAATTGGAATCTTGAAATGGGAAGCAAGGAGATAGGAGGACTTGTGGTTCTGAATCTCACATTTATTTGTTGCAAATTCAGGAGTCTCTGACAAATCTACATCGACAAAATCAAGCAATCAAAGAGCTTTCCAGGTTAGAATCTGTATTGTGCCATCTTAATTCATGAGGCATGAAAGATAAATAACAGGTAAATAATAGTTTTGCAAAAAAATGAAAATAAAATTAAACTAAACAGCACGACAAAAGTACAGAATTGATATGATAATAACATTTCCTCCAGATTTGATCTGTCCTGCATATACTAGTTGCATGATGTGAGGATTCTGCTTGAAGCATTTATAAGGACAAAAAAATTCAGAATCAGCATATCAATACAAAACTCAAAAATAGCAAAAAGATAGATGTGAGAGCATATCATAGGTCATATCTTCACTCCAATGTCGTTCAATGGAGTTCTCAAAAAAATTACGTACAGGAATCCAATCCTGGCAAAATTGGATGGGGAAGCTCAGCATTGCAAAAGAGAGTAATAGATTTCCTGGACAAGAATTGCATGTGATGACATAGAAGGTTTAATTACAAAAATAAGTTCCAGATAACAAGTCAAAGCATAGAACCTAGTTATAGGTAAACCTTTGGCAATATTTACATACATGAAATGTTTCCAGCAATAACAAAAGAAGAAAACAAATGCATGAACACATATATATGGTTAGGGGTGTAAATGAACCAAGACAGCTTGTGAACTACTCAAGTTCGGCTAAAAAATGCTCAAGATTGGCTCGATAATAATCAAGCTTGAGCTACTCAAGTAGCTTGTTAAGTTGGGTTTGAGTACTAAAATACTCATGAGCCTACTCAAGTTCCCATATTTTTACCCTTTCATCCTTTACATTTTAGTAGATTTATGCAAATAACTAAGTCAAGTTGAGCCAATTTAGATTTCAAGCTCAATCGAGCTTATTCAAATTTGAATTTGATATTTCAAAAAATTTTTAAATGACTAGTGGAGCCAAGTCGAGTTGAGCCTCGAGCGAGCTTGAGTTTTGAGTTTTACAGTTGAGAGATTGACAAAATTTAACTCGACTTGGCTTGATTACACTCCTAGGTCACATATATTTGGCATCATGAATATTGTACGTAAATAAGGTTTATGATAGCAAAGTTTCATCCTGAAAGGCATTTGGAGATTAACTATTCAACTGCAGAAAAAGTAAAGAAATAAAAGTGAAAAATCTTGGCACACCTTATATGTATCTTTCAACATATGAACATATTGATTGGTTCATCAATAGAACATTTCTCCCTCACATTTAGATACATTAAAAAAAAAAAAAAATCTCTTTGCCTATTTATCTCACCTTGCACTTAACCGAGTTATATCACAAACCAAGATTTTTCAATGCACCCAGGACTGTCAGTGTCATGTTCCATGCAAAGTTGCTACAACAGGTGCTTCTTGCTCAAGTAAGTAGATTGTAAGACCATATAAAATTTCATCAGAAAGGGACCAGAGAAAAAGGTATTTATTGTTTCATCAGAAGCAAATAACACCAAAATCATGTTTGCATAACCTGATGGCATAGCAGAAAGGCATTCAACAACTAAGGAGCCATAAAATTTCTGCATAAAAATTAAACAACCCCAGGATAGGATGTCAAATTGGAAATTATGTATTCGGTGTAATAAAACATACAATTCTCTCGTCACACATAGCAACTGCAATCAGAAGTGGAATTACCTTGAATTCAACATGTCTTTGAAGGCACAAAGGTTAAATCATAGAGAGCCGATAGGCAGCTTAGATTTAGAATATAGGCAGGACATGCTTGAGGCTTACATCTCTTTCCTTTTCGAGACATGCAATTAGCTTTCCAAGTATCCGGGCAGTCAAATCTAGTGGCCAAGTGATTTATCAATTTGTGCACAGGACCTTTGCAGACAAAACATAAGTTGATATGTGTACTAGTCAAGGTCTAAAAGAAAATAAAAATTACCACTTCATCATCTCCAATCACACATAACATAACCCAGAAAAATTGGCATATCATTTACACAGAGTTAGAAGGATACAAGCATATTGGAAAGCCTGTCAAAGAAAAAATCCTCCAGTAAGAAACAACGAGATTAATCAAGCATAAAGACAGACATTCAGTGACTATGCTGATCCAAATAGTACCTTGATGGTTGATCCCCCCCAAGGACCAGACAAATATCCAGAAAGCTTTAATACGCCACGACTAGTATTCAATTCACGAAGAAACCTGGAATCCGCAATCCCATAGCTGCTCATCAATAGAGATAACGCAGAAGAAGGACGTGTGCACAGAAGCTCATCCTCCCTACATTTGAAGAATAAATGATTTCAAGAAAAAAATAATAATGATAGAAATTCCAGCCTCCTAATTTGACCAGGTCACACTTTTCACTGTCTACAACTTTGAACGAAACCTCTGAATGCACAAGCGCAATTCGGAAAACACATTTTTTGACTGAGTCCAAAACCTTCTTGGGGCTTCCAATTCAGCAAAGCAATTGACAAAAGCAACAAATCAGTGCAAAGCAACAACATCTAAGAGTGAACTATCACTCCAAACGGCAATAAAATGGAAAATGGGCGAAAAAGAAACCTTGATTGCATATACTTTCTCCAAACAGGTTGATTGGAAAATAAATCACGAACAACAACTGCCAAAATACATGAAGATGTTCGACAAAAAAGAGACATGGAGAGTTCTAATCGATTGACGCTTAAAGAGATACATAAGCTAGTGATTGTAACCTGTGTAATGAAAACAATGTTGACAAAAATAATATATTATCTGTTGTGCCAACATCTTTCCTATTAACATTGACTCCAAGATACAAACACTTTAACCCCTGAAAAGAGTAAAGTAAATAACTTTTGACACGTATATCCGAAAAAAAAACAAACTTAGCATGAGAAAAATTAAAAAGAAAGTAGTGAAATATAAAATATGCTGAACCATTCTGACCTTCAAGACTTTACCATATCCATTTGGCCTCCCACGAGCTTTGTTACAATTTCTAACAAGGAGACATCAGAAATAGAAGCTAGTGCTTCTCCTCGGACGCCAAAGCTCCCATTAGCAGCATCCATATCAGCAAGATGATGCACCTTTTATGTCACTGTTCTCACATCATGAACATCCAAGCAATATCACACAGCTAGCAAATAAATTAGGATCCATACAAATTGCACCCAGAGGTTATACATCTATGTTTCTTCCACTAACAGCATACTACCAATTTTGAAACTGGCAAATGCATTTGCTCTGGATTAAACCCTCCATCAAAAGCCATTATTCCAAGTTACTTTTACAGGAAAAAGCTGAAAATATTTCTATCTTTAGACTTTCCATATCCTTACAATCCTTCTTCTTTTTCTGTTTGGATGCAGATTAATAAGTGAATCAATTATATTACTTTTATTTTATAAGCTGTTGATCAAAGTAAACAAAATCATTGACAGTTTAGAACAAAAAATTGAGACCATGATTTTTTGATAAACTCCTGAAAATGGTATTACATTTCTTACAAAATCCTACAAAGTTAAGCATTTCAGTTTGCAACTAATACAAAAGCCTCTTCCAAGCACTAAGCATGTTTTCTCACAAGTAATTTTTAGATTCCAAAAACAACATAAAAAATATGACACTTGAACTCTACAATAAAAGAAGAAAAGAAAAACATATCTCCAGATCAACAAGCACAAATTTCCGATAAACCTAACGAAACGAATGACAATATGAGTAAGTACCGTATCTTTCTCCCAATAACACCAATCCATCCCGAGACATCCCATATCCTGCAACCACATAAATAATACTATTAACTACCCAAAAAAAAAATAATTAAAAAAAATTCCCATTCACTGAACACTAACTATCATCCACCACTTTAACATAGCACGTCCCAACACCCACATACACCAACACCTGAAACAACCAATCAACAATTTCATTTCTCATTTTAATAAAAAAATTTAAAAACTATAATAGTGCCCTAGGTTGTATACCTTAGTAGCAGCAGCATCTAAGCTGTTAAAAACCAGCTCCTCGACCACTCGTGTCAAATCAAACAATATAACACCAGACCGCATTGTATTACGAATCGTCTCCGGTAACCCTTCTCCACTCCCCATTAAATACTTAATCTATGGGGTGATTCAGGTCCGTTAGGGGGTTTAGGCCCTAAACGACGACGTCTTGATCATATAACCAGAAACAGAGACTCAACGTAATCGCTTGGTTTCAAACTGTGATAGAAAGGCGGGTGATGGTGGTTTATAGATAGTGATGCTGATGTGTTCTAACTTGCACTGGGGGTGACGGGCCTGGCTGGCTGGCTGGGCTTCGATAAAGTTACATGTAAGGCGTTAGTTTTGAAGCGTGTGGTTGACACGTGAAAGATTGGAAATGACTACTTTTTTTTACGGCGGTTACAAAAAAACAAAAGAGTAGTTGATTCTCCCCCGCATGCGATGGCGACGCCGTCAGTAAGTCGATGTTTCTCTCTCTCTCTCTCTTTTTTTTTTTTTTTTTTTCCACTGACTTTGATGGCTAACCGTTTTCTGTGTAATTAAAATATGGAGCTGGGCGTTAGATGTAGATTTACCATAACACCCTCATTATTTCCCGTTTACGCCAAAAACAAAATGTATTATTGATTATTCATTCATCTTACAGTCAACTGATATGAATTATTTGTTCAATAATAATAATAATCACTCCATTTTATAATATTTATCTTTTTAAAATTATATATTTAGATTTTAAAAAATAATTAATTAAAAATAATTTTAATTAATATTGATTAATATACTTTTAATTATTTTTAACTAAAACTTTACATCAATATTAACAATAAAACATTTAATTAATAGAAAGATGAGAAATGATGATGAGAGTGAATTTAAAAAATAAACAATTAATGTTACATTGATAATGTAGACTTACATTGAAATAATTTTTTTTTAACAATAAATATTGCTAAACAGATAAAATAGTATAAATTACAACAAATGAAGGAATAACAAGAAATTTTATATGTCTATGAATTTAGAATTTTATATATTTTTTCAATATATATTTTTAAATTATATTAAAAGAGATTTAGACTTAACTGATACATAAATTAATTTGAAAATATTTTATCCTACATATCAAAAAATGTGTAGTACCTAATCAATATTTTAACTTTAAGAGTAAAAATTAGTAGAAATTACAACAACTAAAGGAACAAGGAGAAATTTTACATGTGTATAAATTTAATACTTATATATATATATATATATATTGTAATTGATACATATATATATATTGTAATTGATACATAAATTAGTTTGAGAATACTTTTTTCGTATATGTCAAAAATATGTATTATTATAACCGATATTTTAACTTTTAAAAGTAGAATTTATAGAAATTATTGCAAGAATTAAACTTTTGATAGAAAAAGTAAAGAAAAGTTATGTTAGGATTTGATTCGATTGGTTCACAATGAAAAATAATAGAAGATTTATCATATTTTATCCTTTTTTTTTATTTATTTACTTATGTTACAAAATTGCGTTTTCACTTTCACTTGAATGCTAGCCAACCTAATATAAATTTTGTAACTTAGAAGGTATCAACTTCTAAAATTAATTTAAAATATAAAATTTGTAACTTAGAAGGTCTCAACTTCTAAAATTAATTTAAAATTTTATATTCAAACTTATAAAATTTATGCTTGTAATGTAAATATAATAATGTGTATTGTCCTAAATTTTGAAGCATTATTTAATACATTTACAGTGTTATGAAAATTATGTAAGTACCAACATCTCATGTATACTATATTTATTTGTCAATAGTTTGTAGAACATATATAAGTATGATACTTAAATCGATACACAACTCATTTTCTTAGACTATTATAAAATTTTCTATAACAAAATTTATCTTTTTTAATTTTGTTATGAAAATAATTAGGTAAAATAATCAACATTATTTGCCTTTTGGCATGTACTATTAAATCAAACAATCTAAAAGACTAAAGTGGTATTTGGTAAAATTGAAAATTGAATACTAAAAAATTAAGTACTAAATAATTTTGGTATCGAAAATTTAAGAGCTGAATAATTTTAGTATTGAAAATTTTAAGAGTTGAATGATAATTGAATATATACTAAATTTTTTTAAAAAATAAATCTAAGAGATAAATAAGATAAAATAACTATAAATTGTATAATAAGTTATCATATAATTTAATTTTTAAATATTTAAAATTTATATTTTTATCAATAGGAAAGATTGTACAAATGAATGACGAGGACAATGGTAAGAGGTATATCAATGAAATATATTAAAACATGGAACTTTTTTCTATTATTTAATCCATTAAATAAAAATTTTCTACTTATCAAATTAAATGATTTTTTAAATTAAGTGCTTAAAACACACTTAAAATATTGAGAACTTGAAAAAAAATTTTATCAAATAATTTTTTAAAAAATAAATACTAAATATTTTAATTATAACTATTTAATATGATTATCAAACAACTCATAAATTACTTATCTCCTAATAAAGAATTCAATTCCAACATATTCACAAGATACATTGATTTTTTTTGAACAAAAATCATTTTTTTATAAAGAAAAATGTAGTATAATAGAAGAAAATGTATTAATTATTATCAAATTGATATCATAATTAATATTATTAATTTTTTATTCCATCTAAAGAGTTAAATTGAACTCATGTAAAAATCAACTAATTTTTATTCAAATTGTTTTGGATTCAAATCTATCTTCAAATTTTTAATGCTAAATATAATTTGATATAATTGACCCATATGAATATAACTAAAATTTGACACAAAGAAGTCTAAAATTTTCTTGATTTAAATTATTAAAATATTTTTATTTTTTAAAATTTAAAATAAGATTTTTATTTAATAAAATCAAAATCATGAGTGATTTGATCTAAAATTTTAAAAATAATTAAATTTTTTCCTATTTTGACTAAACATATAATGCAAACTCTATGTAGTATGACTCTAAATTACTAAAAAAAAAAAACCTAAATAATTCAAATCGTATTTAATCAGATTTAAACCTGTTTGTTCATGATCTCTAATTATAATGGTCGAATGCAATCTTGTGGTGTATAATCTACCTCCCTTATACCTAATAGATATTCTTATATATTAATGATATATTACACATCAATGAGAAATAGAATTTCATTTCTAATATTAGTGTTTTAGCATATTAATATTTTTATTTGATATATAGAAAGAAATAGAATTCAAATATTAATAAAATTTTCATAATTAGTTCTACGAACAATAACTTTATATTTTACAGGCAATTTGATAATAAAATTTCAAGAATAATGAAATATTTTTGAGGAAATTAAAATATTAAATAAAAAAATAGAATGAAAACATTATTTTTATTTATTTTTTTGGTGTACCAAATATGAATAAAAAATTACAATAGTGGCAATAATTTCCATGAAAAATGAAATTATTGTTTGTGGTAATAACGTAATTTGAAAGCAAAACCATTTTTTTTTCTTTTTTACACAATGGAGCAGAGCATCCATCCAAGATATATAATAAAAACGAATAATAAATTACAATAAAGTTAAAAAAATATATATATATGTGTAAGTGTTAGGAGAAAGGGATTTGCGTCTAGGAGTTCCAGAAGCAGAACCAATCAAAAAATTCCAATATGCCATTTTCAATTTTATGTAAATATAAATATATAAGCTAAAAACAACATCTTCTGATTTTCCTCTCTACCTGGATTTCTTCCTCCGCTCTCTCTGTCTCTCTCTCTTCCTTTCTTTCTGCAACCTAAACATAAAAAACAAGGAAAAAAACCCTAATCTCAAAGTCACCGTTTTTATCCACCCTCTGCTCTAGAAATGAAGTAATACTTAGTGATCAGGTACTTATTAATTCAATTCAATTCAATTCAAATCCATCATCTTTATAAAATTCTATTTCTTTTTAAACGGCATGGATTGGATTTTTGTATAATTCAAATGAAAGCTTCTGTCATTATTGATTGCTGTTTTTATGTTATTTGATTCCTTGTTTTTATGACCCTGATTCTTCTACAAATCCTTGGAATTTTGAATTCTCTTGTTAGCTTACTTCATTATATATGTGTTTGGTTTTGTGCATGTTCTCTGTTGTTTCAATTTTGATGTTCTGTTGTGTTTTGATTGTTTGGTCAATTGAATTTCAATGTTGGACTCTGTTTGGTTGCAGAAAGACCAGAAATTTAGAAACTTTTCATTGTATGTTTGATGGGTTCTTTTTTTTTTTTGGTCTTGTCTTGTCTTTTGTGCAGTTAACTTATCGTTTTGTGTCAGATTTAGGTGGATGAATCTAAATAACAGGATTCCATATTAGGGTTTAGGTAGATTAATTTTATGCTATATTAATTATCATTGGCAAAAGTAAAAAGAAGATAATGAAGAAGATCGATGCACATTGCTGAATTGTGATTTTGATTTTTGAAAATGGTTGGCCTGATTTTATTTTTGAAGATAATTGATTTGGAATTTGTGGAATTTGTGATATGATTAGGGTTTGGTGATAGGTTTTGATATTAATTTTTGTTATCTCCCTTTCCTTGTTTTAGCTGGAATGTAGCATCATTCTGATACATAATCTGAAGTCATTTGCTGCAAATACTTGAATTTAGAAGAGAAGGAGTAATGGAGGCTAATATATGTGATATCAATCATTTGGATGCTGATGTCCTTTTGCCCCCGAGGAAGCGCTTGCTTGCTGGATTCAAGAAACAGAGTTGTGATGGTGATGCTGCTCTGGTTCCTCCTGCAGTTGCTTCCTCCTCATCATCAGCGTCTCTTCCTTCTCCAGCTCCACTTACTCCATCTCCACCTCCCCTGTCTCCATCTCCTCCTTCACCAACTCCTTGTTCTCCATCTTCGAGTGAATTCCAAACCCGTCTCAACAATCTGTTGAAATCACATTTTGTGAATAACCATAATCTTTCACCTGAGCAGATTGTGGAGGCCTCGAAATCAGCAGCTGAATCTGCTGTTAAAGAGGCAGAAGCTGCTAGAGCTGCAGCACATGAGAAGGCTATTATTGCAGCGAAAGCTGTAACAGCAGCTAAAAGTGCACTGGCCTTAGTTGCATCTTTCCCTGAAGAGGCAAATAGCAAGGAGAGGTACTTAAGAAAGAACAAGCTAAAGAAGCATGTTCAGGTTCAGCTTTTGTACAAAAAGCACCAGCCAGTTGAGAATTCTAGGGATGATGAAGAGCTAGCTCGTAAGCTGCATCAGGTTATGAATAGTTCACCTAGAATTTCGAAGAATTCTTGTAGTTCTGATTGGAAGGCTCCCAAAAATAAGAAACCTAAAAGTTCACCGACTTCTGAGAAAACTAGAATGTCCAATGTAAGTGTAGTTTTTGGAGGAAATCCATCTTCTATGTGCAATGGACATGCTATAGCAGGTGAATTGGATTCTGAAGGCTCCATTGATGAGGTATGCACAAGTATGGCAGATGAGAAGACATTGAAATATGAAAAAGCTATGCAATTGGATATGGATAATGGGGAAGCAGAATCAAGTCACTCAAAGGAGAAAGTCTTGGGAGATGCAAGTTCACCTGGTAAAAAGAGGGGGAGACTGAAATTGAAGAAATTGCCCTTAAGCATTTGTAGCTCTAGGGATCAAGCAAACCCTAAGGATGATATATTTCCTAGAAGCTCCCCATTGAGTGACAAGAACATGGGCAATCCTACTGCTTGTAATAAGCCTTTGTTTTCGATGGAAACTTCTACTGATCGCCTGATGCCAATTGATGTTGCACCATTGCGGAAATGCCAGGAGTTCAAGGCACCTGCATGTGTGAAACAGAATAAAGTCATTCAGTCATAATCATCTAATCCTTATGGTAAAAGGTTGTGACAGTGGTAGAAGTTGATAGGTGAGGTAGGATTCGTGATGCTCTTCTTTTGTTTTTGTTTTCTCTTTTAATATAGAAACGGCTTTATTTGATTTATCTTTTTGTTCATCTTTGGTTTTGTAATGAAGTTGAACTGATTTAAAATGTAGATTTAAAAGTTCAATTGCTTGTTGTCAGTTAGGGGGTTCAAATCCTTACCTTCTCCCTTAAACTAAAAAGAGAAATTACTTGATATATTTCAAGGTTACTTGAAGAGTTATAACAGAAGAACTCAGTCTGCATTCTTGCTCTTTGTGTTTGAAGTGGCTCATGGTTGCTCCTTCTGTTGTGACATTGAAAATTATAGATTTGAAAGTTGTTCAAGAGGAAACATGCCAAGCAAATTCAGTGCAGGCAAAAACAAAAAGAAAGGGTATTTCAAATTTGTCTTGCATTAAGAATTTCTTATCAAGAAAAATTGTAATATAGACACGGTCTCTTACATCATCCATAGAGCATTTGTTGCAATGTGTTCCTAGCTAGAGATTAGCTCGCTCAGCAAAAAATATTTTCTTCATCAATAGACAAATTAAACTATTTTTAAAGAAAATAATTTTATTTTTTAAGAGAAATTATTTTTCAATTTTGACAAACTTATTTAAATAAAAAAATTAGATAAATACATATTTATTAATATATTTAACATTCATCACCGATTATTATCAGTCAATGATTATCGTTGGCAGTTGGTGGACATACAAAAATTTCATTTTTAATGTATTTTTCTCATATTGTGTAATAAATAATATAATTATAGTGTTATAATCTAAATTTTATTATAATTTTCTAAATCAATAAAATTAATATTTTTAATAT
>CATIWR010079576.1:0-44125 GCA_949677035.1 Omphalea diandra
ATAACCATCACCTATAGGAATTTTACTAGTCCAAGGCATAAAAGTTGTTGCTGATCGAATTGCTTGAGCAGTAAATGCTGAGGATTTTCTATGCCTTGTCCAGTCCAATTCAGATTCCATACCAGAAATTTTGCTCTTAAAATCGCTCCTTTTGGGTGTTTTATGAAGAGTATTCGTTACGGCTCTAAAATAGTCTCTTGCTCCACACATTGCCTGAAGTTCTACACATAATAGTAATAAAATTAACAGTGATTCCAAAGTAAGCAACACCCATCCATGAAATTAAAACACACACACATGCATACATACCAGTCAAGACCATAGAACTTAACAAGTCTCAGCCCCCCGTGACTTCCATCTTTAATGGAGCTGATAATCTACTTATCCGACCACATCATCAAAAGAACAGAAGTTAATTAAAAATTACCAAACCTAAATTTTAGAGAATAACAGATAATAATCATCTAGAGAGCAAAAATAGCAATTCTTTTTGCTAATTAGTTTCCGAGGAGGATAAAAAACTCCCCCCAGAATTTGAGAATAGTTAATAATAAGTGATACGCAAACAATTCATGGGATATTGGAATGTTGTTAAGCAAAAAACAAAAAAGCAATACATACCCAAACGGGTAGTAGTTATTTTGTGCATCATCTTCCTATAACTAGCAGTAGTTATTTTGTGCATCATCTTCCTATCACCCATAATGGGAAAGGTGCAACTTCATTTCAAAAGATAAAGAAATGAACTGGACATAATGGACAAACTAACATTCCCTAGAGGGGAATACACTCCACATAACTTCTAAAAGCATGAAAATCTCAACTTGACCTATCATACCCACCAAATATATTCACGGACACAACAGGCAGGAAAAGTTGAAAAGTAAACAGCTAGAAAAGTCTACCTAACGAAAACCAAATTCGAATGGATCAGATCAAGAAATCCTAATCCAAAAAATCCACAAAGCAGAAGCTCAAGAAACCATATCTAAAAGACCCATATCATAGCATGAAAGATGCTAGATCTTGGACTACAGGATACATGTAAAGCAAGTTAGAAAAGCAACCAATAATTGAAGCTCTAAACCAGAATAAAGATCAAGAAATCAAGAAAGTGGGTTCCTTTATTAAACTAACAGTTCAATAAAGCTTTGAAAAAAAACAGATGTTTGAAAAATGCAAAACCAAAGAAGAAATACATTAGATTTGATATTGCATAACAGCAATTAAAAGAGAAGAAAAATCCAAACTTGACGTGCCAAAACGTCTACCACATCACCTTCATTCACAACTTCGAATAAACAAGCAAGAAAGGGCAAGAAAGAACATGATTCAAAGAAGAAGAATGAAACACCAACTATAACAGAAAGAGGAAATGTGAATAAAGCTAAGCTATAAAGGAGAAGAGAAAGATAAAGAAAGAAAGAGAAAGAGATCTTAATTATTACCTGTGAATGGATAAGAATGGTGAAGACAGATTTGGTGTTAGAGAAGCGAGAAATGAGGATATAAAGAGAGAGAGAGGGAGGGAAATGGATAGAACTGACACAGAGCGCCCACGTCAGGATCAGATTGCTCTACACCCGGTAATGAAGGAAGGTAAGAGACGACTAATGAATATGTTAAAGAGCTGTCTATTGTGCGTCGTGCTCTATTCAATCTCAGATATAAAGCAAAAGAGTGGCGTGTCTGTGTGTTTTTTTTTAAAAAAAATTATTTTCATCCACCCGGTGATATTTGTCCTAAATTATTGTTTTATTTCATTTTGAAAAATTCTTGCCTAATGTTGTGTGGTCTTAACTTATTATAGAATTATTATGCTTTTTTTAATCAGTAAATGAGTATAATTTATAATTCATTTGAAATAAAACATGTGAGAAAATTTATTAATAAAATTGTATTATTTTAATAATAATTTTTATTATTTAAAATAAATTTTAAATTGATAGAATATAATTGAACTTTATTATTTGAAATCAACGTATAATAAATTAAAATTATTTTATTTTTAAATACATTTATGTATTTAAAATAATTATAATGTCAATTTAAATTATAAAATTATTAATATAATTTTATCTAAAATTTTAATTAAAATATATTTGTCAAAATCTTATAATTTTTTAATATAATTTAATTTTGTTATCAAATCAATTTTTTCAATAAAAAATTAAATTCTTTTAAATATAAATTTTTCAAATAATATAATTATTAAAATAGAATTTAATTTTATTACATTTGAGTTTTTAAATAAAATTTATGTTTATAATAATTTCATTTTAAATATATGATGACTTTATTTAAATAGTTTGTGGATATACACTTGAGTCTGAACTAATATAATTCTTTGATTTTACTAGATAAAGGACAATTTCTTATAAAAATAATATTTGCAATAAAAATTATTTTTTATCTTTAAATTTGATAAAAAAAATACGTTTTATGACCTCACAATTATTTAAATTAACTCTGATCACTTGATGGTTTAGATGATTTTCACTGAAGCAAGTATGCATTGAAAACATAGAAATCTGAAGTATATGTCTATTATTATCATGGCATTTTCTATATAATAAAATATTTGTTTTCATGTGATGTATTTTAAAAGAAATAATTTTTTTATTACTATGAATAATAAAAGGAAAATATAGTATTTTCTCAACATATATAATTCAAATACTTTCTCACATAATTAGCAAATAAAGCTTCAACCATTTTCTCTAAAAAAAATATCATAAATTTTGAAATTATATTTTTTTAAAAAAAATATCTATTAATTTTTTTAAATGATATCGAGTGATTAAATATTCCTATAGAAGTTTCAATAAGTTAATTAAAAAGAGAAAAAATTATAAATCAAGATTTCTTCATCCCGGCATCACTCTTTTGCCGCTAGTGCGGATATCATATGCTATTAATTTCAGTTCCATTGTATTTGTAAAGTGAACCAAGTGGTGAGGCAAGGCTAGTACAATTTGCCTGCGGGGAAGCCACGGTCAATGATCCTTGACATCAACAGAGAATCGTGCGGCTCTAAAATTTACACGCATCCTATAAGATGCATGACAAGAAGAGATCACTGATGGCCTAGTCACTTCCCAACGAGTCCATTTCCTATCAAGTTGTATTATTCTGGGCAAATTATATCATGCAATCATTTCCTCCGTAATTATTATTTTATTTTATTAATAACTTTTTCTTTAAATATTAGTATTTTTATTTATTTTTTAATAATATTTTTTATTTTAAATATGCATATTTATACTTTTATATATCTTTTTTTATTTTTAATTATATTGACATTATTATTATTATTATTATTCTATATATTTAGAAAGATAGACTTATTTTTAAAAAAAAAATTAGTATAAACAGTAAATTTATTAACTTTAATATTACAAAGAAAATTGAAAATACCAAAATATTTAACAATAAAAAATAAATTTACAGTTTATAAAAAATGAATATACAGTTTTCAAAAAATGAACTTATAGTTTATTAATAATAGTTTATACCAAAAAAACATACAATTTACAACAGTTTACAAAAAATGAACTTTTAATTTATTGATAATGAATTTATAATTTATACCAAAATGAACCTACAGTTTACAAAAAAAAAACAGTTTACAACAAAATAACATATGTTTTACTAATAATGAATATATAATTTATATCAAATGAACTTAAAGTTTACAAATAATAAACATATAATTTATAAAAAAAGGAATATGTAGTTTATAAAAAATGAACTTATAGTTTGTCGATGATTAATCTAGAATTTATACCAAAACATACAATTTACAAAAAATAAACATACTGTTTATTGATAATAAATTTACAGTTTATATCAAAATAAATTTACAGTTTACAAAAAATAAACCTATAATTTACAAAAAAAATAAACTTATAGTTTATTGATAATAAATATATAATTTATACTTATGAACCTATAGTTTACAAAAAATAAACTTATAATTTATAAAAAATGAAAATGAAACTATTGTTTACTAATAATAAATCTACAATTTATACTGAATGAATCTATACTTTACAAAAAACGAACCTACAATTTACAAAAAATGAATCTACAATTTACAACTATTTACTGATAATAAATTTATAAGTTATACCGAATGAACTTACAGTACAAAAAACAAATTTACAGTTCACAAAAAATGAATTTGTAGTTCACAATAAATGAAGTATACATTTAAAGCAATCAACCTACACCATATAACAAATAAATCACAAAAAAATCCATTTAATAATGTTAATAATATTAAACATAATCTAATATAATATAATATTAAAATAAAATTATATTAATATAATATTTAATATAATAATGTAATAATTTAAATTAATTAATATAATAATTTAAATTATATATAATATTTCTATATATTTATATATGATAACATAAATTATATAATTACAATAATATAATATAGTTAAATAATATAAAAGAATTACATATTAATTTAGTTGTATATTATATTAATATAATTATATATAAATATATACAATTATAATATATAAAAAACACATAAAAATCCCATTTATAAAAAATAAAAAAAAAAATAAAAAGTCATTTGTGGAATGTGGAGTATAGAGTGCGTCTTCATAAACCTCTGATACATATTACTATATAGATAAGATTCTTCATTCATATTGTTATATGGATAAAAGATTCATGATATAACAATCTATTATTTTGTTATTGTTAGATTTTTTCTTTATTTCCTTCATTTTTTTTATTCATATTTGATAATTGTCAAAAAAAGAGGAAAAAATGGGATCATAGATGTGGAAAAGAAAATACATATTATCTGTATTTGGCTTAAAAAGATTGATCTGTCTTCAATGGACCATTAAGCTCTTCACAATAAAAACACTACAACATATATAAAGTAAGAATCCTATAACATTAATCTCTAGGATCACGGCAAGATTTCTGTGCAGAATCACTTAAAGATGGTAAGTCAATCTTGTGATAATAATGGAAAGATCTTCTAAATGCCAGCTCGGTATAGTGATGATCATTGTGTCCTTTGCTTAGATTAGTTTTTGCTCGGTTCCGTACTTTCTTTCACTCTTATTTTATCAATATTCATTTCGTCCTATAAAAATAAACTTATTTATATTTTTGTATAAATTAAAAAAATTATTTTTTTACTATTTTTAATAAATCTTTACATTAAATAGGATATTATTTCAACAATAATTAATTAATTATAATTTATATTTATTGATAACAAGGCATATTAAATAGAAGTATATTAAGAACTTAAAATTTAATGATGCATTTTTAAAGAAAAATGAATTATAATTTAAGATAGATAAAAAAATGGAAATAAATATATTTTTATGAGATAGAGATTATTGTAATATGATAGTTTCAGTTATATTCTTTTACCAATTAAATTAAAAATTTCTAAATAATCATAAAAAAAGCATATTTTTATGTTAATTTTATACATTTAAAATATTTAATAATTATTGATTGGTTAGAAATTAAAAACTAAAAATGTTAGTAATTAAAATATTATAATTTCTCTTTTAAAATATTACGATAAGAAATTATTTATTATCAATTATTAATTCAATCAAGATAATGATGGTAAAAATTCTTCATCACAAAACATTTCGTTAGGTTAACAAATGGCAACCTAGGAAAGTGCCAACTATACACAAGTTTGGATGAGTTTTTATTTGGAAGTCAACACCATTTAAAACATTTTTTATGATATTTAAGTGCAAGAAAACTACTTACCTTATACAAATAAATGTTTTATATATCTAATGATATAAGGATACATAATATTTTTATTATTTTTATATTTTATTTAAAAATATTTAATTTTCATACATACATGTAGATGAATCAAATTTTAAATGCAATGCCAAAATATTTATATGTGCCTTTTTTGTTGATGTGGTAAAAATAATCTCATCAACCACATATACGAAAAATATAGTAACCTCAATTGGCAAATATCTATAGATATAATTAGTTTTTTATTTGATAGAGAAATCAATGATAGCAAAATAGTTTAGTAAAACAAGTTATTTCTTTGTTGATTAATTCATGCTTAATAATTTTTTCAAATATTTATTATCGATAAATTATGGGATTAAATCTAAATTTTATTACTCAAAATTGCTGTTAAAAACAATAATAAAGACAATTTTATAGAGGAGAAAAAAAAGCTGCAATAGCTTAATGTAGATAGCAAATTAGTAATATCAAAATCATATTTAAAATTATGAAGCTGTGAATTTGATTTTAAATTAAAGCAAATTTTATAAAAAAAAGAATATAACAAAACACATATGAGAGCTCTTGAAATTTACTCAATTATACAATTAAACTAAACTAACTTTTATCTCTGTCATGCTCTTAATTTTTTATTTTTATGCCCATAGAGACTTTTTTTTTGACAGATTTATTAATCAGTAAATATTTAAGTTAATCATCATTCACTCGAGACTTATTTTTATTTAAGAGTTTATCATTTGTTTAGAAAAATTATAAAAGTGAGATAAAATAAAATAAAATAAAAATGGCAGTGGAGAAAGTGAAGGAAGAGAATATATAATTCTTATTTTTATTTGAAGAGATAAAAATCTTAAAAAAAATAAGGAGAAAATTTTTTCAATTTAATGTAGTAACTAAATAATTTTAAATGTTCAATTTATATTTTTAACTTTTATAGTTTAGATGAATTTTACATTTTGTATTATTTAACAAAGATAAAGAAAAAGTAATCAATTTCATTTTCTTCTTAAAATAGAGAGAAATAAATTTATGGGTCCAAAGATGTTGAAATGACCCAATTTTTTCTTATATCTAAACAACAAGAAAAAATTCTAATTTTTCAAATATTTGTACCCCCTTCCTTTTTCTCTCCGGTCTATTTCTTCCATTAAAGAGAAGGTTAATCTAGTCCATTAGATTATTACACACACTAACTCTCACACACACAAATATACACACACCTATTCGTACTCTCATAAAACATTTTCAAACCATCCAATCACATTTGCATCCACTTGCACAATGACGCATTCACACAATTCACTCATATATATATAGCAAAACACGTAAGACTAAACTCTGTCAACACTTTTTTTGCGTTTAGATTGCGGTGATGTGATCCGATTCTAAATAGTTCCTCTCACTGTTAATATCTAACCGTTGTACTTCTCCACCCACTTAAGAAATTATTCCATGCATTTATAATCATATAATATATTTTCTACTTATAAATACAAGAATTTCACCTAAAATATGGAGAATAAATTTCACATTTTTATGAGAAATGATACACTATTTTCAAATGCTCTAAATTTATTTAATACTTTGTCCAATGACAGGTTAAAAAATGCTATACAAAGAGAAAAATAAAAAAATTCAACAAATTACTTATTCAAACCAAATAAAAGATTCAAAAGTAAATTATTGACCTTTGATAGATATCACTTTAATCAAGGTAAAGTGTATTTCAAATAGAATAGATGAGAAGATGAGTGTTGTGCCGTGTTTATACATAGTGGAAACTTACATTCCATGGAAATGTGAAAATGGAGAAACATGAAAATAATATGGAAAATTAAAAATTTATAAAAAAAAAGTGGAAGAAACATAAAACATAAGAACATATAGATATGTTTCTGAAAACGAAAAACATAAATCTATAAGAGTTTTCATGCTACATAGAGACATTTTGATGCTCACGTCACTTCAGGCCGAAGAGATGGGGACCCAAATAATATAACTTAAGCTCCATGTAACTTTCAGTGAAAGAAAGTGATGAGAAAAATAGAGGAGAAAAAACAATCTCTAATGGATTCTTTTTGGTCTTCTATACTTGGATCACTTGGATTTTATTTTTTGGGTCATTCAGAATGTCTTCTGACCTTAGATTCACACATGGGTTTGTTAGACGTTCTAATTTTGATGTTTGGATCATAGATTACACCTCAGCCTTCAAGAATTGAAGACATAGCACACATGCTGTCACATTTTCATGTCAATTGCTAGTTAAATGACTTTTTAAAGAATGAACTCCTTCAGTCAATATCGCTCAATATGCTCAACAAGGTCACACCAAAGCCCTTGGGAAACTCTCCTTTAACTCACTTAGCTAAATGCTCTCTTAATGCCTTTTAGAGAGATTGTTTTCCTTGCTTAGTTGGGTGAAGTGAGATTTATTGGAATATTATACAAATATCATTCATAACAACAAGTATCACTCTCTAATTGAATGTCATATTCTAACACTCTCTAATTGAATGTCATGTTCTAACTTAAATCAGTTTTATTCTACTTCTCTTATTTAATCCCATGTAACGCCCCCTCATTCTTGAACTTCAATTAATGTAATGATTTCACTAAAGAATATGAGAAATTATAGATTCAACCCTCTCATAATTTGCAGTATTGAGATCAATAATTTTTCAACATATAGTGGGTCTTGTTAGAACTGTCCTAATCTTTATTATCGATTATTAACTCCAGCAATCTTATCTCATGTTATGAAGAGTCTACGTCCGATAACAATAATAGTAGCAATTATCCTTATGTGATGAGAGATTAACCAAAAAAAGGATAGAAGAAAAAGAAGGGAGAAAATTATAAAATAAAATGCAGGCAACGGTTTAGAATATAAGAATTTAGAGATGAAGAAAACAATTGTTATAATGAAGAAGTAGATAGAAATTTGATTCAAGTTTGCTGTGGCAATATCTACAATCTGATTTACCGAGATTGAGAAAGTTCGCGGAGATTGAAAAAGATTAACAAATAAAAAAGATTATAGGAAAAATATAAAAGCAATGTAAAAGTTTATAAAAATTGTAAACAATTTTTGCATCCTCAGTCAGTCTTCATTTTATGCGCATATTGACTGTAACAAAAGGAATTTATGAAATAATTTTGAAAAGTTCAAAGACTTAAACACCATTTGTTTTACGAAATTTTTTTTTTTTAAAGCAGCGTAGTGTGAATAAATACCTTTATAAGAATCACAATAAATTAATAATTAAATAAAACAGGATTTGATGGTATAGTATGGTTAAATACCTCTAAATAAAACATATTCAAATATAATAGTTCTAAGACAAAATTTAAAGATTTTGTAATATCTTTTATCTTTAAATGAAATCCTTTTGATAATTTTTTTCATTTTACTCCTAATTTAATTAGATATTAAAATTGTCAAATCCAAGGGATGTTATAACCACTGAATGTGGAGGTCATAATATTTCATTTCCCAAGCCTTGTACGTGTCTGTTTAAGGATCAATGAATCCCAAAACGATTCATCAATATGATTTTGGATGGATGTCCTTGAGTGCTGCCACTTCATGGGCATGCTCCACGTTGACTCCCCAGCGTATAACCTGCCACTTTGGTTGTACATAAGCACAAAAATTTTTTTAAATTGTGGTTAGTAATTAGTGTTAATTGAGAAGGAGAGATTTTTAAAGGAAACCACATCTCTATGGTTGCGGGATATTTCCCCTAACCAATCTACCAGAGAATCATTTGCTAAACACAAATTGTGGTAGTGAGTTAGGACGAGATGACATTCAAAGCTCAGCTTAGTTGTTTGCCAGAGATATGTTCTTATATATATATATATATGCCAATCATCATGTCCGGTTTTAGCTAGATCAGATGTATTAGCTAGGTAGCGAATCTAAAAAAATGTGTTAATAAAGCAACACACGCATATATATAAATTAATCATTCAATATATAAGAAAATTTTAAATTAAAATCATTTATAATATTATCATTAAAAAATTACCATTTTTTTTTATGTGTTTTTATACATTGAATGTAATAAATTATAATTAAATTATAGAAAAAAATATTTGATATAAATACCAAAATTAAAAGAAAGTAAATTAAATTTGACTATTTATTTATTTTATTTTATTTTACTAATAGAACGGGTTGCAAAATATTATGTAAAATACATAAGAATATTGTGCTTGTGAGGCTTTGATTTGCAGTGAGAGTGCAAAGGTTTGGATTTTATCATTTTTATCCGTTAAAATTTTGAATTTTAAAATTATAAAATAGATAATTTAAAGAGATGAAAAACAAGTAATTCTATAAAAGCAAAATTAATAATTCAATGAGAACAAAACCCATAAAAATTAATGGCACCTTCTATAAATACAAAATATCAAGAATGTGTGGTTGATTTTCTAAATATTTTCAGAATTGAACTAAATTAATCAGTCAAATTGATAAAATTACAAATCAAGCAAAGATTTAATTTGATTAGAAATTAAAAAGAGTGATTAACTAAAAAATAAAAAAATCAAAGAAAATTGAATCAAATAGGGTTAACTAAAAATTATATCATTTTGTGAAAAAAAATTTAAATTTTTTTACAAATTATACTATTTTACTCAAAATTAAAAAATTAAAATTTTTTTATTATTTTATTATATCATACTATTTTTTTTATTTTTAAGCATTATTTTTATATATTTTTAAAATTTTTAAAATAATTTATTAAACCAAATCAATTAAATCCATTAAAATCAACAAAATAAAGAATTGATGATGATTCAGTCTCTAATCTTCTTTTAAAAACATTAGATTTCTTCCTTAAGTGCGAAGTATCAGGCATGTGTGGCTGATTTTCCTCAATAAGAGTATTTCTGGCTTATATTTTCCCACAACAGCGATGCCTTCACTCAATTGAATATTAACTAATTAATTGACAATAAAATATTTGGAACTAATGACAAATCTACAAATTATAATTGCATTATTTGATGAAAGATTCAGTTGCACACGTGGATGCAATTGCAGCTTTATCTTATCAAAATGACCTTTAGCTCAAAATAGCAATATATTCCTCCCACTATTTTCTCCTTTTCTTTTTTGGATTTTTTGAAATTTTTTTTTAACATAACTCAAATTAATGTTGAAAAGCTTATCCTTTTGGAGTGATCAAGGATATTAATGATTTTCTTGATTTGTGCATGTCATCCTTAAACATGAGCTACGCTAATCTTCTCTGTATCATTCCAATTTTATAAAAAAAAATATTAATAATTTTTAGTTGATAGTATATATTAGAAAAGAATATTTGAAAATTATATATGTAAATGGAAAGCTAAAATTTGGTGCAATATATATTTTCATTTCATCATCTTAAAGAAAATTATTTTATAAAATCTCTGTAAATCTAAATTTGATTATTTTATTGAAAATTAAAATCTAATTTATATAATTAATTATATGTTTAAATAAAATTTTATTGATCTTGATAAATTTGTAAATAAATTATATAAATAAGGAAATATATGTTCTCCTGCTCTAAAAATAGTCACTTTTTAAAAGTTGAAATAAGCGTATTAATTAAATTGGTAAAATTAGGATTCAACCGGCAAACTAGTTGGAAATCAAAATGAAAAATTTTTAAAAAATAGTAAAAATCGATTAAAAAAAAGGCCGAACAAAAATGATTCTATTAAAATTACGTAGCTTTCAAATAAAATTTTAAAGTTTTAGAAATTATACAAATTTACTTAAAATTTATATTGTATTAACAACTACATATTTTTAGTATATTTATATATTTTCATTAATTTTGAAAGGTTGTAGTATTTAAATCGAGCAAGATAAACTATTCCAACAAAACAAACTGTAAATCGAATAGCCAATTGATTCGATGCATTATTTGGCTTTAATAACATGAAGAAAAAAAAATTCACAAATATTCCTCTCCTTCAAGTTGCATTTTTATTTCTGGCTAATATAGTTTTGCTAGTCTTTTCTTTGCTCTTCTAGAAGCTTTTTTTTTTTTTTTGTTAATTTTTCTCTTATCTTACCCCAAAAAAGCAAGAATATAGAATTATTGATTGATAACTCAAATTGTTCTTTAATTCATCCTCATCTATTCCTACTCGATAATGCTTATGAAAATAACTTAACCCTAAACTTCAAGCCATGTGCAATTTGACTTGGCTCCATGTAGAAGTCCTAACTCCTAAGTCCTAATCATGACATTTGAATTTTACGTGAAAGTGGGTTGGCAAGATTATGACTCCACAAAAATATAGTAGGTCTTTTTCCTAATATTATCTTTTTTAGTTAGAGGGGGTGATTCTTATCCTATCTTGTTAAATATATATATTTTTATGAAAAATATATTATTGATTCAATTCAATTATTATATTATATTTATAATTCAATATATTAATAGGAAAAATTATTATTAAACTTTATACAATGATTTAATAATTCAATTTAGTATTTATAATTCTTCCATATGATTCTAAAATTATTTTGATATTATTAAATGAAGCTTTTCAATGAAATTATTGTAACATCTTGAACAATTATCATCATGCACAAAATAAATCAAAAGTTTTCTAAAATTAACATACACAGTTTTTAATCAGATAATATATAATAATAATAAATATATATAAAAAGAGAATATACTTATAAAAAGGAAGAAAAGACATCAACAAACAAGAATAAAATATCTACAAAAGATAAATAAACTCTACATAATAGAAAAATAAGGAAAATAAAAAAATATATCTATCAATATAAATAAAAATCAGTTTGTTGAAAATAATAAATAAGAAGAAAAAAAAATTATCATTAGCTGACCAGCGACAACTACAAATTAAAACTAATACAAAAGAATTTTAAAGATAAAACATGTTCTTATAAGATAAAAGTGATTACGAAAGCATTTGATTGCCAAAATTTAATATTTCTATTTGGAATCACTTTTCTAAAAAGTAAATTTTTAGGTAATTAATACAAAAAAAAAATCCTAGAAAGAAAGTTTATTGTATTAAACATGTTCTTATAAGATAAAATTCAACATTTAGCTCCCGAAATTTAATATTTTTATTGGAAATCACTTTTATGGAAAAAGTAAATTTTTGGATAAATAATTCTAAAAATATAAAATTCTTGTATTTGGCTTGATATAAAATTTTTTGAGAAATTCAAAATTAATATTGTTGATTTATACATCAGATAGTTCAAAAAAATTAACATAAATTACTATCATACCCCTAATGCAATTATATATTTTTATTTCATTATTCTATACAAAAAGTCTTATACAATAAAATTTATCATAATGATAAATTCATGAAATAAAATTATAATATAATTATATAATAATATAATACAATATTATTTAATAGTACTAAATAATTATTCTCTTATTTTAAAAAAGTACTTAATAACTATAACATATTAATAATTCAAAATATATAGTCTATGATAATAAAAATCTAATAAAATTTAAAAATAATTTAATTACCCAATGAACTAATAAGAGACTATAGTTTTTTATAGTTCAATAATTTTTTAATTAAAATTGAATAATAATCTATATTATTAGTTTTGATTAGAATTGTATTAACAAATATATAAGTATTATTGAAGTGTGTGTATGTGTGTGTGTGTGTGTGTGTGTGTGTGTGTGTGTGTGTATATATATATATATATATATATTACATTAGTAAGAGTATACTTGTCAATATATAATTATATAATTTTTAATAATCATAGAAAAATAACTTTTCCACTTTTGAAATGAGAAAAACATTTTCTCATGTAAATGAAAAAATAAGAGTAGAATTAACAGGTTCAAAAATATAATTTTTCAAGGATACAACTTTTTAGGTAACTAATACAAAAAAAAAACCTAAAAAGAAAAGTTTATTGTATTAAATATGTTCTTATAAGATAAAATTCAGCGTTTAGTTGTTGAAATTTGACATTTCTATTTGGAATCATTTTCATAGGAAAGTAAATTTTTATATAAGTAATTATAAAAATATAAGATTATTGTATTTTGCTTGCTATAAAATTTTTTTACAAATTCAAAATTAATATTTTTAATTTATACAACGGATAGTTCAAAAAAATTAACATAAATTACTACTATATCCCTAATGCAATTGCATGTTTTTATGTAATTAATTTATACAAAAAGTTTTATACAATAAAATTTATCATAATGATCAATTCATGAAATATAATTATAATGTATAATAAATATAATATTATTAAATATTATAATTATAATATATTATAATATAATATTAAATATTATTTAAAAGTACTAAATAATTATTCTTATTTTTAAAAAATACTTAATAACTATAACATACCAATAATTCCAAATACATAGTCTATGATAATAAAAATCAAAGAAAATTTAAAAATGATTTAATTACAATAAGGGAATGACCCACAAATTAAAAAATATAACTTTTTAATTATACAACTTTCTCAAGATAAATCAAATACCGCAATTTAATATTTTTGAGCTATTTTTCTTAAGATTTCGCCAACCAAATGCCCTTTAAGCTTATTACTTTTTTATTTAAGAAGATCAAAATTTTTAACTCTATTCCTAACCTAATTTTCAGATGAATATAATATAACTTTTTTTTAACCCTTTTAAATATCTAATTAATTGAATTAATATAATATTTAACATGAAGATTATTTTATTAGTATACAGACAGTAACATGTAAAAATTATGAATACTAATTTTCTTGTTTCAGATAAAATCATAATCGTGGTGATTACTCAACCGATTCCTAATTCCTGAAGTTAGGGGTGCACAAAGTCTTTGTGAGTTGATGGCCCTTCAGTATCGTAAGGGGGTGGTTTCGTTAAACAACTCAAGCAACTGACCTCCATTAATTTTCTATGCACATGCTTATGGTTAGGAATGACGAATGGGAAATAGAATGGAGCAATGAAATGAATTGAATGGATTAAGTAGTAGCACGAATGTTATTTCTTCTCTTAAATTTCGTGTGTGTATCACTTTCTAATCCAAATAAAAATTGGTATAAATTGAATTCGAATTAAAATATTTGTTCTAAATTAACAAAAAGAAAATGTCAATTTGATTCTTATTAAGCAACAGATCTAAGTTTAAAAGTTCAACTGACATTTTATCTTCAGATGTCTGTTCAAACTATTAAAGGGCAATCATATAAGTTGCAAAATATATTGATTTTAAATTTGTTGAAAGGCATGAAAGTATAATTTCCCACAAATTTATTAAGTTTTATACAAACTAAATTTATTTAGACTAATTTAGGAAAAATAGCACATTAAATAAATTTCATAAGTACTAGAAGCATTTTTTTTAGCGTGATTGGGATCCATCATGTTTACAAGGAAGCAAATTATTGTACCGATTACTTGCTGCTTCCTTGGCTTTTTTTTTTTTTAAAATAAAAAAATTATTTATTAATAAAGATTAATAAGTAAATCTTGTAATAAACAAGTAAATTTGACTGCATTTAAAAAATACACATAAATCTTATTATAAAAATAAAATTTTCTTTTAAATTTCATTGATTTGCTTCACGGAACAATTATATATAATATATTGATTGCATTTGATGCATCACCAAAAGTATATTTCACTCAATGGCTATACTAAGCCACAAATCAAATTCATTGTCATTTGAAAAATCTTTAAAGGAGTTCGATTTTTTAAATATTAAACTCAAACTTCTATAACAAAAGACAAATAAACTCTTATAAAAAGAAACAAAATAAAACACACGTAATATTTAATTAATAAATAATTAATAAAAATAAATCTTACATAAGGTTTAAAGTGGATTGAAAATAAAATAAATTTTTCTTTATTATTGCAAGACCTTAATTTATCTAGGATATTGAAACTTTACCAATAATGAAATCTTTTTTCATATATCTTTCCAAAATTACTATTAAAAAAATATAAGAGATTTTACTATCAAAATTTATACACTTTGACTAACTCATACAAAATAAAATGAAAATATGATTTGATTATTTGTTGTGATTGGAAAAAAAAACTATAAAAAAGAAAAAAAAAAAAGAGATATAGAATGAACAGATGAAACCGACTATCATCGATGATAAAAAAAAAAATAAAAAAAGCTACCAATGATTAAAAAAAAATAAAATCAATGAGGGGTCTCTCAGAAATTTTTAGCTACTAGAACATATGAATTTGATAATCCTCCTCGTGGGATTGCCAAGCATTATAATGCACTCATCTTTTAATCAAACTATCATCTACTACATCAGAAAGAATCACCTATCTAAGCATTATATTAATAATCTCACTTAGTACATAAATCAACGCAAATAGCGATTACAGAATCGTACAAAGTTTATATTTTGGGTCAATATTTTTTTATCGATGTCCAACTTTGGCCATGGTAGTATATATGTTGTTTCTTCTTGTGGAAAAAAAGATGTATGTTGTTGGTGTCCAATCGTTGTATGATATCCAATAAGGATTGACTTAATTATTTGCACTTGGCAACTCCGTCTCTTTCATGGATGATTTTATCGTTGACAATTTTTATCCATAAATTGGTTGGTTGGTTTTTATTTAATTGATTCGATTGATTCAGTTTAATTATTTATTTTTTAAAAAAATTTATATAAATAAATTTTAAAAAATATTTTTAATATTTAAACTTTAAATAAAATAGTATAATCTTTAGAATTTCTTAAATTTTTTCAGAAAATTATATAATTTTACATTGAAACGATTTGATCTGACTTTATTTTTGATAGTTTTTTTTTAATTTTAATCAATTTTTAATTAATTGATTTATCAAACCAAATCACTGATCGATTCTTAATTATTATTGATTCAATTAATTGATTCAGTTTGATTATGAAAACATGAGCGATTCGAGTTGGAGTCAACATTTAATTAACAAAATTAAACTAAATTAATCTAATTTTAAAGTTAAAATAAATTTTATATAAATTATTATGAATATAATTTTATATAGTAATTTAGTCTAATTTATAAAAATATAAATTTTAATTGAATTTGATTTATAAAAATATAAAATTTTACTAATTCAATTAGAGGAAAACCAAAACTAGTAAATCCAACCCTTACTTTCAGTTTGAATTTTTAAACATTTATTTTCAAGTATAGAATCCAATGCAGATCTCAACTATAGTATCCAACCAGATATTGAGAAATTCTATTTACATTATTTTATTTTTTCTTCACACTATTTTTTTACAACTTTTTTATTTAAAATTTTTTTACAATCCCTTTTTTTCTTTTTAAATTTTTGCAATCTTTTTTTCCCAATCATAAAAAATTTTTACAATCCCTTTTTAATTGCACAACTCTTTTTCACTTTGAAATCCTAAAGTCTCATTTACATTGAAAAATTAAAATTTATAAAATTTGAAATTCATGAAATTAAGAAATCTAGATTTTTAATGAAGTTTTATTTCATAAATTTTAAAACGGTAACTTACTTGTTATGTATATAAAATTTACTTTTATATATCAAATTCATCTTATACTAAAGTGTGAATTTTTGTCAAATTCCTCATTTTAATAAATGAGAAGTTTTATTTAATTTATTTAAATTTTAAAATTGCTTTAAATTCTATAAATTTTATATACATGACAAACAAGTTACAATTTAGAAATTTATGAAATATAAAATTTATTAAAAATCTAGATTTCTCAATTTTATAAATTTAAATCTTATAATTTAAACAAGACTTTAAAATTTTAAAGTAAAAAAGAGTTGCGCAATTAAAAAAGAATTGTAAAAATTTTTTATGATAAAAAAATTGCAAAAATTAAAAGGGTAAAAAAAATTATAAAAAGAAAATTTCAATAAAGGGACGTTACAAAAAGAAAGAAAATGTGAAGACAAAATAAGAGTTTATAAATAGAATGCATTATAGGATATAGAATTCTTAGAAATTTTGGAATAATTTGGCAAGCCTTAATAACAGGCCCAGTTGTCTGAGCAAAGGCATCCATAGGCCGTTTCTAAGATCAAAAGCCCACTCAAACCCAAAAATGATTCCGCATGGACACAGCCTCATCACATCTATCCACAACCGACTATAACTGTATCTCGACTAAAATACTGTACAGTTTTTAACCTCTACTAATGCCGACTGCTTCCATTTCTATCTTCCGCCACCGTATCCCCGCCGTCCGCCACCTCCTCCGCCACACAACCACCACCTGTCGCCAACTCGCTCTTGTCTCAGCCAAACAACAACAACAAAACAACTCTACTAATGTCTCGAGAAGACCCCAACCGAACAAGAATATCCTCAAAGCGAAACAAACCTTTAGAGAATACTCCTCTCTGTTGCCCGTACTCTCTCCCCACCACAATCCTCAGCTGTCCGATTCCCAAGCCATCGGCACTGTCGCCGCTGCCCAAGCAAACTTCATGCGCGTTGTCGTCCAGTCCCTCCCTCCTAGAACCTTCAAATCAGAAACAGAAAACAACGATTCTAGAAGAATCGGAATGGAGTTGCTATGCGTGGTGAGGGCGTTGCTGAAGAAGATAAAGAGGCAAGTGGTGGTAGGGGATAAGGTTGTGGTTGGGTCCATTGATTGGGTGGACCGGAGGGGCATGATCGAGAATGTGTTTCAACGTAAAACCGAGATTTTAGACCCGCCCGTGGCGAATGTGGACCATCTGTTGGTGCTTTTCTCTATGGAGCAGCCGAAGCTGGAGCCGTTTGCGCTCACTAGGTTTTTGGTCGAGGCGGAGTCTACTGGTATTCCGTTGACTCTTGCTTTGAATAAAGCGGAGCTTGTTAATGAAGAGGTTACCCTATTTTTAATGCTCCTTCTTATAGCTATGATAGTCCTATTTATGTATTGTGATCAAGTCATGCTTCAACTTTTGTATCATGTGAGAGTTTTAGTGTATTTTAGGAAAATGCCTAACTTGCGATTCGTAGATCATTTTATATATGAGGTGCTGTGATACATGTTATTTTGCTTTACAGGTCGGTTGCTCTAGTCCTGAAAGCATGATTTTGTTTCATGATGCACTTGCTGGTAGCAGACTGGTAGCGTGTAACAGCAGGACACTTACTTGTCCTTGCTTTAGTTTGTTATAATCATCTATCAAAATGTGGTTGTTGAGAAGATCTCTGCTAATTCGTTGAATGTTATTGCTTGTATAATTGCTTGTATAATCACTAACAAGGCTCACTGACCTCTTATTACCACAGATAACACTTTCAAGAGTATAATGTTAGTTTTCATTCATTATTTTGAGTACCATGATTGTGAATATTTCTTTGGCATATGCAGACATTGATTGCATGGAAGTCCAGATTGCATGGCTGGGGCTATGAACCAGTGTTTTGCAGTGTTGAATCCAAGCGTGGACTTGATTCTCTAGCGTTTATTTTGAGAGATCAAACTACTGTGATTGTGGGTCCTAGTGGAGTTGGGAAATCAAGCCTGATTAACACTCTAAGAAACAATCCCCGAGCTTGCGATGCTGCAGAAGTGGATAATTGGTTTGATCCTGTGAGTTTGATCTTTCTGCTTTTTATCTTCTATTTTCTTTCCCTTCTTTTGTGTGTGATTGCATTTTTTCTTATTGTTGATTTCCTTCTATCAGATACTAGGCAGTAAGTGGTTTGAGGAACAGCGTGTTGGGGAAATTTCAACAAGAAGCGGCAGAGGGAAGCATACTACTCGTAATGTTTGTTTGCTTCCACTATCTGGAGGGGGTTATCTTGCCGATACTCCTGGATTTAACCAACCTAGCTTGCTCAAAGTGACAAAGCAATCTCTTGCACAAGCATTCCCTGAGGTTTGCGTTGTCAAATCAGATACTTCGTTTTAACATTTTGCTGACGTTTTTACTGGGTTAATACTTGCTTGTTTCAACTGATATCTTTGTTTTAGATCCGGAAAATGCTTAGTGCTAGTGAACCTGCTAAATGTTCATTCAATGATTGCTTACATCTTGGTGAACCTGGCTGCATTGTGAAAGGGGATTGGGAAAGATATCCCTTCTATTTTCAACTCCTTGATGAGATCAAAATCAGGGAGGAATTTCAATTAAGGACATATGGAACGAAAAAGGAGGGTGATGTAAGGTATGCCAAATTTAAAATGAAGTGAATAACTAAGGCCTTTGTCCTGACATTTCTGGTTTCAGATAATCTTTTTGGTTTCATGCTTTTCTTTTTTTGAACTAGGTTGCATGCTTTTCATAATTATCATCTTACCAAACATGGTAAGGTAACGAGGAAAATTAGCTGTTTTATTATCTTTTAGTACTAGACTTATAATTTACTACTAACTTATAATTCATTTAACATTTGACATTCCGTGAAAGGGAAACTAATATCTTTTCTGGTCATTATGAGAGCAGAAGCAGCCCAATGTCTGCCATATGTTCCATAAGAGATGTGGCAGAACACTTGCCAATAACTTCTTTGTTCTTATGTTTTGCATGCACCTAATATAATTCCGAGGATTTATCATTGATTCTGATTTGCATTGCTTATGACTCATGACATACTTAAATAATTCATCTGGTTTTTAAACTGTTGGAGCTGCTATATTTGAGATGTACAGTTTTAATTTACAATGCTGTTATTTTACTTCAAGTTGGTAATTTAGTTGGCAATGGCGAACATTCTTTAAAACATTAACTATTTATGTACACACTCAAATTTGAAATTTCTTTCCTCTTTTCATCCCCGATTAACATTTCTACTTGAGCTTAAATTCCGTATGTGGTTCACTTGTCATTCAGCATAGTTTTCACACTCTGGTATCAGTACTAAATTTTGGACGTGCTACTTTGCAGGTACAAAGTTGGAGATATGGGAGTGCAACAAGCGGAACCTCGTTTGGAGCCCAAGAAGCATAGAAGACAGTCTCGCAAAAGGATAAACCAATCAATACTGGATGAGTTGAATGAATTGGATGATGATGACAACTTACTAGATGAAGAAGATGATCCCACCTTGAGGGCACTGAGGAATGAAGAACAGTAGGATGTTTAACTTCAGGATAGAATTGTAAATATAGTGTCTCTGAACCCCGTAGTCATCAGAGATTGAGCTGCATTCGTACAGATAAAGACTCGAGGCTCGGCTTTACTTTGAAGTTAGAAGTGAATGTCATACCATGGATGACAGCTAACATGAATGTTATCATGCTTGATTGCTTATGGATGTTGTTCCTGCAAAGTTGCCTACCTTAGGCGTTGGAAATTTGATTTTTGTAATCTCTGTTCCTCGAATTAACGGTTGTGGTTGCTGGTGGACAGTATGTAAAAGATTCACGAAAGGTACTTTATGAACATCTGAATGGGGATTTTTTTCATCTCTAAGGTCATTGAACGAATCGATATTTCTTCTTATAGGGGACCTTCGCGCATTATATGTCATTACGCTAATTATTGTCTAATACTTATGCCTTGGAATAATTTTTCATTCAGTTGTAATTTGGCAAAGTTCTGTGGCCTGTAGAAATAAAAAGGCCTTGGTGTTTGTTTAGGCCTTTGATGCTATGTCAACCTCCTATTGGTGTGAACAGCAACAAATAACTCTGCCTCTTTCTGTCGACTTGACGGATTCGAAAGCCATTCCAACACTATTTGAATCTTTCAGGAAAGCCAGGGCCATCATATAAACGCCCACACCATTTGAATCTTTCAGGAAGCCATGGGCATCATATGAGTGGACAAATTTTACTTCTTGCAATTATCAGGACCTCCACATCTCAGAAGAAAATTGGCACCTTTCCACCACATCAACATCATAAAACATGCTAAACCTGATTCAAATAAACTTCTCACAGAAATAATTTCAAATGATATTCAGTCAGTCACAAATTCACACCACATTTTAAACAAACATGATCCATGACCTCATCTAATGCTCCCGGAATCTAATAATTAAGATGACACCTTTAGGGTCCGATGACAAAAAACACTTCAAAAACAGGATGGTAACAAAGAATAAGAGCAAAGCAAAATAGTTTACAAGCTAACCACCATTTCAAAGTTTAAGATGTCCATGAAACGGTGATTCTATAGCAACCAAAAATTTGGAGTCTAACACATAGATTGGCTCTTGCATTGTCTTTCATTTCCATATACACCATTATATGTTTAGGTAGTGATTATAACTTGACCAAATGTTAAAGCATAATTAGATAACATTAAACACAAGCCGACCTGAGTTAAGCTCCAAAGTAAATATTCACCATCTGAAACACAACTAAAAATGAACAGAAGTAAAGCAATGTGCTTAACTTTGTAGAATGTTTTTGTGCGATTGGCTAGACTGTCATCAACAATGTACTTATGCTTCTCTATGCTAATTCATCATCCGCTGCAATAGAGCATTTGCTTCATGTAAAGTATTCATTCATAAACAGTTGGAGAAACCAGGAACAATGCACAATGTCCCTCTACTCACATTGTTCTTGTTCTTTCTAAAGACTCACCACTCGAAAGCAGAGTCACATAACACACTAAAGTTTAAAGAACGACTCTAGTCACAGATAACACTCAAAGCAGGATAAATTTAAGGACGTGGAGAATCTAATCAATCACATACCTCACTGGAATCACACAGCTTCACTCCCAACAATTACCTCAATTAATACATTCGAAAGAAGCCAAATAGAATCATTAAGAATCAATGAACAACTCAAACCACAAAATGCACTTCCTTTCAAACATAAAAACTAAATCTCTAATGGAATATCACTATCAATACATGATCTAGTCACAGAACTTAGAGCTTGTTCAGCATTGCCATTGCAAAAGGCTATAGTTGTTGGCTAAACTACAGCATTTTTAGCCTTCAGGGAAATTTTTAGCTTTCCATGCAAGTAGTTTCCTTACATTGTGAATCTAAGGCAGTTAACTTTTTACAGAATTTGCAAATATTAGTATATTTGAAAATCAACTTTTTGCTCACAAAACTCGTCGGAAAAAATCTATCATCAATCAGTAAAAAGGATTTCTTCTATTTTTTTCACCAAAAGTTCCTACCAGCAGTAGCATCGCCAATCATGCTATTGATCTGCCCGATCACATTAAATTGGATCTCAACCATTACACTACTAATCAACATGAAAAGGCAACAACAAAAAACACTATAATCCATAAATCCATATAACTGATTGTAATTCTTGCCACTGTCTAAACCTTCAAAATGTATCACAAACTTCTTGTAACATCCAATTATCCCAATAAAGTACCCTAGCCATTTAAAAAAGTTCAAAGAAACCTACTTTCTAGCGGATTTCTTCTTGGAATTGGCAGGCTGAGGCTGCGGCTTGGGATGCTTCTCGACTTCGGAGGGATCCAGCCACTGGAGAGGGTGGCGATTAAACCAAGGCCAATTAGGGACAGTAATCAAAGTAGTAAGAACCACACCGGCGGCGTAAATTTGGATCATCGTTTGAAACGACGACGTTATGTATCCTGTAGTGAAGGCCACCACCGCAAATACAAGTAGCGTAATCTGCATCAGCTGCTCCGCCAGCTTCTGTCCTTGCCAATCCATTCTTTTCAAAAAGAAAAACATAAATCACAAAATTAATTACCCCTGGATTTAATTACTGCGATTATAAACCCTAAATCAGCGTTAAAATTGAATCTTTACCTGGAATTTGGGGATCTCGACGGAGTGAAAGAGAAGGTGTCCGAGAGAGAAAGGGGAGGGGGGGGGGGTTTAAATTGGAAGCATGGAAACGCTTTTCTTTTTTTTTTTTCCTTTTTTGTATTGGGATTTTAAGGAGACGGATATGCAAAAGGCGTTGATGCCGTCGGATTGGATTACTAGGAAGTCAAATGCGCCATGGTGGGTGGAGATCAAATGGTGCTGGTCACAAGTTTGAAGATCCTGGTCTATTTTTTATTTTGGATTATCAATTCATCATATAGCGATACCGCATAGTTCTTTTTGTTGTTGTTGTTTTTTTTTTTTTTTTTTTTTTCAGTTACTTCATCCGACTCGATTGGATTAGATACATTTTGGATATTTATAAATGATTTTGTGAAATGTATGAGCTTGAAAAATAATTATCAGGTTAATATGAGTTTAATACCCAGAATATATCAGCTATCCAAATTTGTTTGTATGAATAATTATTACGGATAAAAATAAATTTTGTATAATATTATAATATTTATATAAGTATGTTACAAAAAAAGAGCATCAAATTATTTTAAAAGGACATAAATTTAACAAATTATAAATTACTAGTTTATACTTTATAAAATTTTTATTATACAAAATTTAATTAAAATTTATAACAATTAAAATAAATTTCATTGAATTCAAACTATAACTAAATAGTCATAATCAGATTTGCGATGTATATAAAAAATAAAGATAGATATTAATGAAGCATAGGGTAAATATAAGTAATATATTATTTAATATTCAAATTTGAGTTTATAGAGAATAAATTTTATGACATCCTACCCATTACCATTAATAATGCAGAATTTATCTTCTTATTTCTTTTATGTGCAATTTTTTTGGGAAAGGGGTATTTCAAATCAGTAGAGAATATTAGACAATGATTTGATAAATAAATTATTTAAGAATTTATAATCGGTCAAGCTTTTTAAATAAATAATCATAATCAAATCTTAGGAAATTAGTTTTAATTATATTCATGCGAAGCCAAATTAAATAGTGAAACAGCTAGAGCAGAAAAGAAATAAAGCATTTCCCACATACAAAATTTTTTTTAGTATATAAATTATAAATAATACTATAAACTTTTCCTTTTTAATAATGTTCATTAAATTTAGTCATTAATTTTATTCAATAAAATTTTTAAAGATCACATTTAAATTAATTTTCAATTTGCGCAATGTTCTATGATTATAAATTTATTGTTATAGTTTTTATATAATATTTACATTATATTTAAATTTTATATATTACTTGTTGGTATAAGTGATATATATTTAAAAACTCTCTTTTATTTTGACTTATTAAACAGTTAAAAAATAGTTAGAAGGAAAAATAATTGCTTGACACAACTAAACAAATCACCTAATATAATCTGAACCAGAGATTGACTACACGAGTACACATCTTTAATTGAACTCCAGAATTATTAATCTGCAATTAACTATTTCTAGTCCCAAAACTTTTAACTGAGAATCGTAGGGCCTTACCCCGTAGGGAGCCCTTCCAGAAATTCTCTAGGCCCAAGACAAGCCCAGGCCGTAGAGGGGGTTTGGAAATAGTTTTCAACCAGCAATAGACGCGCCTCGGTTAGAACCTCATGAGCTGCGTCATTGCCCCAAGCGCAAAGACATCCAAACCTCCCTTATGAAGCTTATTTTATATTAAAACATCCACTTCCCACTTTTGTATTTAACCGATGTGGGATGTCTTTCTATATTTCGGACTCACAGGTAAGACACTTATATCTTAAATAGTGGAGCTGCTACTCGATGCTCATATCTCTCACCAAATCTTCATGATACATCACGAGTACCCGTGGGCCAAGTTTGAACACCAAAATTACAGAATATGTTTTGATATAAAAGTCCTAATCAAATCATCAACCAGTCAATGATCAAGGTTTTGGAGTTCCAATGAGCAACTTGGACGTTGACTACTCTATCTCACGGCGGTCAGAAGCCAATCCATAATTATTTGTTATCAGTTGCCTTCTGGTGTTAATCTAAAATTATCTGAACATTACTACATGATAAAATAAGGGGTCGAACGCTATATCAGATTCTGCTAACCAGGTTATATGCTTGTTCAAAGGTGAGGATATTGCTGGCTTTAGACATTTTGATGTTGGCAAATTGGAATACAAATTGGCTACCAAGTTCCCATTGAATTGGAAATTTATGTTGGTGAAGCAGAAATAAATTCCAAGGTTAACATATGAAAGCAAAATTAAACCAGAATATCTTCATGTTCACCCTTCACAGCTCTCTCCAGGTTCATGACCGCATTTTTTGAAAAGGAAAAGAAATTCCATTAAACAAAAGTCTCACAGGCATCATAAAAAATCTTTAGTGAGGAAAGAAGGAGGTTAGTGTGTCAACCCACGTTACACCCTTCCAGTTGTAACCTAGCCATACAATATGCTTTGTTAGCCTTTCTTGAAATTAAAATAAATTAGTAAGAAATAAGAGATGTTAACCTAAAATGAATATCAATAATTATAGCTTTCACATCCCAATTGATATAATAAGATTAACTATATCCCATAATGCAATTGAGTTGAGTTTAAAAATAATAAAACTAATTCTTGCATCTTGCATGCATGGTTAGAATTATCGTCTCTCTAGGAGCGATAATTTCTCCCTCGATAGACAAATTGTAAAATACTTTATTAGTGATCCCCACATCTAAACTTCTTTTGTCGTTCTTTTCAGTTGCACTAATAGTGGGAAAAGTTCCTCTTATCCTTCATGTTATATCAGAATTGAGCTTAATACAGCCTTAAGGTGTCAAAGCCATATTATAAGGGGTTGAAGATTTGAAAATAGAAATAGCAAGTAAGGAGGTAAATAAGTAAGTATAATTGAAAATATCTGAGAAAAGAGATTGAGAAAATATCTGAGAAAAGAGATTGAGCTTTTGTCAAGGTCTTGTTCGGATCAGACTCAGATCTTTTAAACAATACTTCATTTTTAGTCTTCCATATTTGTCAACATATAACTGCTACTTTTGAGATGAGTTTTACCATTATTCATCTTATAGAATTCTTTAAAAATTGTATATCACCATCTAATAAAAGAATTAAAGCCACTTTTTTTAGGGGAAGTAGTAGCAATTACTCCAAAATTAAGTGGCTATTACTTGAGGAAAAAAAGAGATGTTCAACCATTTCATCTTTTTGGTGGCAGATATTGCAGATAGAAGATGTAAGAACTTTGTGCCTATGAAAATTTATTTGTGCAAGGACATTTGCAGCAGCTTTCCATAGAAAATTATGCACCTTGGATGGAGCCTTTAAATTCCAAAATTGATTTCAAGTTTTTTATAATTATTTTCAAATGATGTACTAGCATTAACTAAATCTTCTTGACTAATTGACACTTTATTTTTGAGGCAATGATAACACCACTTGATCGTGTAAAATCTCCTGATATGCTAGTGCCATGTAAAACAATCCCGATGCGACTTGGAGCAGTAGAATCATACTCATTACCTTTTTTTTTTTTTTGAAGCATTGGGAATTTACAATTATATTGATGAGATTTTAATCCTAACATTTACTATTACAATTGTTGTTATTAGTATAATCATTGTCATTTGATGAGTTTCTTAGTCATGATTAAATTCATAACTTTCAGATCATATAATACTCTTAAATGAGAGTTAAATGTTAATGTAATTAAATTATATATATATATATATATATATATATATATTCCTATAAAATTTATTGACTTTCCAATAAAACTTAAACCTTTTCCATAAAAAAGATCAGTAATTACCATTCAGATTTATTAGCTTAGTTCACAGTAGAATAAAAATAGGTTTTTTTTTTTTTTCCATCTTAACCCAAAATACAATGTCATTCTCGTTCCAAATTGCAAACCTCCAAACCAGGACACCATATAATTTCCCATCCTAGGCTCTCTCATATAACGTCATATCCGAATTAAAAGCATGCAACGAGATTGGCTTGGCTGAAGCTATAATATCAACTTACCTAAATCAAGAGCACGTATAGATCAGTTATAGTTGAAGCCAGACCATTAACGAACATTATAGTACTCTTCACAAACATCATATAATGAAACTCTGAAAAGATAAGCTATGATCCAAGTTCAAGAACAGAAACAATCTCATACAATACTTGACATGGGACAAAATCCACAAGCTGTCCAATTCATCTAAAGAACTGAGCATTCTAAAATGAGAAGCGACAAAACTCATTTCAAATGAAAACATGAGGATATTGGTAAATGCCACTTAAGAAGATGCACCACTTCGAAGGGCTTGAGACTTCTTAGACTTGCTGGTAGCCAACTGTGTCTCAGGCTGCAAAACCAACATCGAGAATCAAAGAGTGAAAAACAAGAGCAGACAGTAAAATATATACCTTGAGCTACTTTCTATACTAGAATATTTTGCAGTCAAGCAATGGGTTACCTCCTTCTTCACTGGCTCTTCCTTCTCAGACAAAATCAACTCAATGTGGCAAGGGCTTGACATATAAGCTGCAAAGGATGATAGTTTCATATCAACAAATGCAGTAAAACAACAAAATATCAATCGAAGAAAAAGAACGTACGGTTGATTCTCCCATGAGCACGGTAGGTACGACGCCTCTGCTTCTGGGCTTGATTCACTTGAATATGAGAAATGTAGAGGGTATCGACATCCAAACCTTTAACCTGAACAAATAAATTATTTACAAAATTAAGAAGGGAGAATAGAATGCTGAAAACAGATTCAAAAGTTCCAAATAGATACCTCCGCATTACTCTCAGCATTCTTGAGCAAATCTAGAATGAACCTGGCAGATTTAACAGGCCAGCGTCCTTGCCCATTTGAGTGTCTGTTCTTTGCTTGTGCAGTACGTCCAACTCCACCACAGAAGCGTCGGAAAGGAATAGCTTGTTTGTGAGCCATGACATCTTCCAAATACCTCTTAGCCTTGGCCAAAGGTAACTTCCTCAAGGCATGGGCTGTCTCTCTTGTATTCTGTAAAAAGAGACTACATAAGCCAATGGTGATGTTGCCAAAATTGGGAAGAACTGAAATACAACTTCTGGCATCACTTTGATTAAATATCAGCTAGCTATTTTGAAGCATATAAAACATTATGCATCAAAAAAGGTTTACTCCTAGCTTTAACATTGGCAGAATTTGAAAAGTTATCTGAAAGAAAAACCTGGAATTATATAAAGAAGGGAAATAAAATATTACTACATAAAATCAAGCCAATAGATATAGATCTTCCATCACTTACTGAATCTTCATTCACTATAAACTACAGAGGTTCACCCAATAACAATGAAAATAAATTTCCCCGAAGCTTATGAGAAAGCCCAGTTCAGAAAAGGCAACAAGGCCCTGCTTTTACATCAGGTTTCAGAATTCGAGCCAAAAAGAACAGTTAATTAAGTTTTCAAAAGTTTTCCTAGTCACGGTCAAACAACATTGCTTTATTATAGAAGCAAAGATACCATTGACTTATCAAGTTTATAAAGACGTAGCAACAGTAACAACAGAAAGTAAAATTACACACGCTAATAAAGTTACAAATCAACTAAAATCAATATTCTTGGAAACAAAACATGTGCCATCATTTACTGAACCTTCAGCCACAAACAAAAGAAAAGAGGTTCACCCAATAACAATGAAATAATTTCCCTGAAGTTTACGGGAGCCTAGTTCACAAACGGCAAAAAGGCCCTGCTTTTCTCCATCAGGTTTAAGAACTAGAATAGTTAAAACCCGTCTAAATTTTGACAATTTTCAGATACAATATATCAAGTTCACATAATCATAAGCAGCCAGTAATCAATCACAAAATGATAACAACAACAAATAACAAATCAATGCATACTCACAAACCTAAATTACAGACCATTAACCAGGCAAATACATTCCATGAATTAATAAATGTGTCATCATTTACTGAACCTTCAGCCACAAATAAACAAAACAGAGGTTCACCCAATAACAATGACAATTGATCTCCCTGACGTTTACGAGAGACCTGTTCATATACAGGCAACAGGACCCTGCTTTTTTCCATCAGGTTTAAGCATCAAATAAATAGATAAATAGCACAAAATATCACCAAACAGTTTCTAAATCTTCAAAATCCCTACGTTAATTGATAAAAAAAGAACTAAACCTACACATTCACCTAAGTTAAGCTTTGTTATGTTTACAAAAAGAGATCGAATGGCAATACCTTGAAATGCACTCTTAGGTCAGATCCCCTAGCCTTGCAGGCTGTAAAAATGAACATAAAACCAATAATATAAGAAATGACAATCTGAAGAAACGAAATCCGAGTAAAAGTGTTCAAAACAACAGCAACTAAGCCATTAAGAGATGGAGTCCTTACACTTGGTGGGATTTCCAGGCTCTCTTGAGTACTTCACCTGAAATAGCCAACAGAAATTCGATTTAGAAATAAAACATATTGATTGAAAGTACCTAACAAATCTACTAGACCAGAGATTCAAATACTAAAGTAACAGAAAATGGAGAGGATTTGAAAAGCACCATGGCGGCGTCAACTGCTTCAGAGGCTGGCACTGCCCTCGTATTAGTCGTCCTCCCTCCTTTAGAAGATAAGAGGAGGCGTTGGAAATACCCTTTATAAGCAAAATAACCAAAACCCTAATCTTTGGGTACGTACGTGTCGATGTGTTTTAGGCCTGGGCCTTATGTTGGCCGCTCGAAGAATGTAAAGAAGTTTATGATTGAATAATTGATCCACCCACCTACTGGTTTGATATAAATTTGTACAATTGATTCTTACTCTATGGGCTTTTTCGGCTGGTTTTGTTTGTTAAATAACAATAATTTTATTTTTTTAAACAATATTTTTTATTTTTGAAAATGATTTTAAATACTTGCTAAAGAAGTTTAGTTATATTATCAATATAATTCAGATAAGTGTTGTTTAGAATAATGTTTTTATTTATAAAATTTACATTGAAAATTCTATAATTAATTAAAAATGAGAATTTATTTTTAACTATTATCCAAAATTAGCTATTCACAATAGCAATACAAAATATATCTTTACATATTTATCAACACATAACAGTTAAATATATATTTTTCTCAAACAAAGTTACATATTCAAATCTTTTTGTCTAAACTCAAAAAAATAAAAGAGATATACGTTTATCAATATTTAATTTACAATAGTAATATCAATAAAAACCTATTATATGCAAATGTGTTAAAGGTGAAGTTTAAGTTTTATTTGATTTTTTACAATTATTTTATTTATTATACGTGTAAAAATGGATAAACAATAATAAATGCTTAGCTCAAAAATGTCCTAATATTTGGATTTAACATCCTAATATTTGGATTTAATTGACTCTTATACACCTTATTTCATTTCCATAGTTTTAATTTGATTAATGGTTATTAAAATCATTTTTTATTTTAATCTTTAGAAATCTCAATAAATATACAATAATAGGGTTAAATTATGACACTGAATAGTAATAATTCGGTATTTATACCAAATTATAACTATTATTAATCATGTCATAACTCAAAATTTACAAAATGTAATTTAGAACTAAATTTTTGTAATAAATACTATTTGATTAATTTTAATTGTAACTATTATTAATTATGTTGTAACCCAAAATCTAAAAAACATAACTTAAAATTAGATTCTTATAACAATACTATTTAATTAATTTGAAATACCATTAAATATAATTTAGCACATATAAAATGTAACTATTGGTATTTAAATACAACTTAACACATTATTTTTGTATTAAATTATTCTTAGAATTTTCATAATTAAATTTTTAGTATATTTGATATCATTTAGTATTGTAACTGTAATCCAAAATCTATAAAATATAATTCATAACTCGATTTTTATAATAAATACTATTTGATTAATTTAAAATATTATTAAATGTAACTATTGATATTTTAAATATAACTTAACACATTTTTTTTGCATTAAATTATTCTTATAATTTTCATAATCAAAATTTTAGTATTTTTGATGTCTTTTAATATTGTAACCATAATCCAAAATCCATAAAATATAATTCATAATTCAATTTTTATAAGAAATACTATTTGATTAATTTGAAATCTTGTTAAATGTAATTTTATGTATATAAGATGTAACTATTGATATTTTGAAATATAACTTAACATATTATTTTTATATTAAATCATTTTTATAATTTTCATAATTAAAATCGTAATATTACATATTACATATTTAATTTAATAATATTTATAAAATTATGATTATTTTAATATCAAACATTAGATAAAATAACAAATAAAAAAAAATATTATGTATACTCTAGTTAAATTGTAATCATTATATTTTAAAACTATAACATGTGATATATAATTAATAACTTACACTAACTAATAAGTAATATATATTATAAAATGCACATATGATACATAAAATATAACCTTAATATTTAACAAGTTAAATGATTTTTTCTATTAAGTTATATGCAATTTATGTTAATTTATAAAAAGTAATAAGTTTTTCTTTTTTTGTAAATTGAATTTTTTTGTGAATTTATTGACAAATTATTTTAAGTATACTTTACAGAAAAAAAATAAAATTATCATTTACTTATGAAATGAAATTATTTTTTGTTAAGTTATACACACTTTATATTAGATAAATGGAATTTTTTTTTTTTGTAAAATGAAGTATTTTTTCTATTATATTATAAATAATTTACATTATTAAGCAACTAATTTATGAAAAATAATAAAATTATCTATTTTGTAATATAAAATAATTTTTTCGCTAAGCAAACTACAACTACGTTAAATAATTAACTTATTATTTTCTTGTGAAATAAAATATTTTTTCATTACAGTACAAAAATTTTATATTAAGTAACTATTTTATGGGAAAATTTTTAATTTTTTTTTGTGAAGTGACATTAATTTTTCCGTTAAGTTATAGATAATTTACATTAAAGAACTACTTTATGAAAAATGATAAAATTATCTTTTTTATAATATAAAATATTTTTTTCATTAAGTAAATTGCAATCATATTAAGTTCTTTTTATAAAACACTATAAAATTTATTTATTTTGTAAAGTAAATAAATTTTTTATTAAATTACTAAACCATTATGTTAAGTAATTTGTAAAAAAAAAAATAAGCTTATTATTTTTTTGTAAAATAAAATGACTTTTATAAGTTGTAATAGAAATACACATTTAAATCCACTAAATTTTTTTTTTTTAAATGAAGCAGAGTTTTCGTAAAGTTATAAATAATTTATGTTAAGTAATTAATTTATAAAAAATGACAAAATTATCTTTTTGTTGTAATTTAAAATAATTTTTATCAAGTAAGCTATAGTCACATTAAGTAACTATTTCATTAAAAAAACTATTAAAATTTCATTTGTTTTGTAAAGCGAAAAATTTTTTCTGTTAAATTACTCACACAATTTATTAAGTACACTTTACAAAAAAACTAATGAACTTCTTATTTTCTTATGAAATTAAATGATTTTTTTCTTCAAGTTATACATACCATGTATTAAACAACTATTTTATTAAAAAAGCCTTTTAAGTTTTTTTTTTGTGAAATGAAATAATTTTTTATTAAATTATATATTAACTAATTTATAAAAAATTATCTTTTTCAATATAAAATAAATCTGCTTCTAAGTAAATTATATTATTAAGTAATAACTTTATGAAAAAGAAATAAAGTTTTTATTTGTTTCGTGAAGTGAATAAATTATTTTTTATTAAGTTGCTAAGACATTATGTTAAATTACAGAATTTTGAGATATTTTATATTATTTATGTATCAATATAAAATTTGGGGTATTCTATATTTAAGAAAAAGCCACAAGAGTAAAGCAGAAAAGCCATCATTGTTTAATAAATTGTTTTTTTTTTTTTTTTTTTGCGTCAATAATTATATTCGATATTTACAATTTTGCAGAAGTAATGAGCTTCATTAAATTGGCACTTATTCATTTGTTATTTAAATTTGATGGAATCTTTTGATACCTTTTATTTTTTATTAGTTATATTTTGTGCAGAACGAAGCTACTAAATCATAATGAATAAAAATGAATCAAAGATGCCTTATTATTTGCTTGAAAGAGGGATATGATACAACAGAAAGAAATAACCCAAATGACAATTACAATCAACTCTAATCCATGTCCAAACCAAATTCACCAAATTGCTACAACATTCAAGAATGCTTCATTAAATAAAAGCCATTACATAGGCAAAAAACGGAGCAACTGACGCTATAGTTAACGTGGCAATGGCTGTGCTGATAAGAATTTGTGTTGTTGCCGGAACTAAATGCATCCTTGCAAGTTTTAGGATGGAAGTGGCCGCATTGCATACTTGGTTAAAGGTTTTGCTGAAGCACTATATGTTACAATTTTGGTAGATTTAATGTCACTTCATATTGCAAAATTCTCTGACTTGAGTTTCAAGAATTGGACATAAAGAAGCAAACTTTATGTCCAGAACTCAAAAGTCTTCTTGAAATACCCTTCATATTGCAAAACTCGTCCATACATAGGATAAAGCCGTCATAGTCGTGCTTGCAATAAAGGGAGCAAATGGAAACTGCAACGAGAGAAGGAAATGGCATTAGAAATGTTCAACTGAAGCAGTGGTAATATTATAGGTTATAGAGAAAGGAATCAGAAGAACACGAATTCCTACCTTAGAAAATTCATGTCTATCTATGAAGGAATTCCCCCATGTTGAAAAAACTCCATCGCCACAAAACAAAAAAAAAAGCGAACAAACCTATTGGATCAGCAAGCCTCTCAACCCTTAAGTACACCAGCCCGCATAATACAACCACACCACCAGGAGAAATATAACTACAACACACCTAAATTTTTGAGAATATTCGATATATCACTAGATTTTATCCCCTGATTGTAGTTGCAATATTGATATAAAAATTACACATTGGAAATATATAAAAAAGTATAAGAATATATAATGGTTTGAGTTTAACTATTTAATTGGTTAGTTCTAATAATGGTTGACTCAAAATCATTTGAACTTACTCATTTTCGGATTTAATCTCTACCCAATTTTCGTCCCTTCCATCCTTTCAATTCAATTACCTCTATCCAATTTTCGCCACCACTACTCTTTTAATTCAATATGAGAAATAATGTATGTGTATTTTATGAAAAGGACATCTAAAATATTAAAAATAGGCCAAGGTGTAAATAAGGAAGTGTGTTTTATAATGTTTTATGCTCTTTTTTTTTTGGGGGGGGGGGGGTGGTGGTGGTGGGGGGTGTTGGGGAGTTTACAAGGAGGCGAGTCGACTAACTCACTCAGACACACCTAGATAAACAGCCCCTATACATCATGTATAACACATGCATTAAGGCCGACGGTGGATCTAAAAACTAATGACAACCCAAGAGCAGACTCATAGCATAGCCGGCCATAAAATTCGCAGCAAAGTTAGCTTCACAACAAGCATGCAAGAGCTTTATGCTCTAAATTTTTTAATCGATGTTGTTGATAAGAAATGCAATTTTAGATATAGGAGAGTGTGCTTTGATACAAAGAAAAGTTTTAACTCTCCATTTTGATGTGTTTAAAATTATGTTTTATTGTTATTGAGTTGTAATATTAGGAGAGACGATTGTTTCCAAATGTGAGTTTCAAACTTGTTAAACTCGTAGTTTAAAAACAATTTACTTATCTTACCCTTCTAATACTAAAAATTCAATTGCAACAAAAAATATAATTCTAAACACACATGATGGATACAAGGAAAAATATACTCTCTAGAACTTGTCTTAAATTAGTGACAAAATGAGACTACTAATAACATGATTCAAATCTCATCAATGTAATTTTCTTCTCCAATACTTAGAAAAGAAAAAAAATATATATATATATATATCCCCAGACCAAACACGAGGAAATGAAGGAAAGGGGTGCCTACTTATATATTGCCATATGCTGCATTGGAGGGTGAAAAAAATATGAAAAAATGTGAGATGGTGTGGGTTAGATAGACATTATAATTTGCGTGTATCAAAGGATTAGGTGAACCTGACACATACGTAAGGGTCATGCTTCTCAACCAGTCCTATTTTAATATGGGAAATTGAGTTATTGCTGGAAATTAAAAACCTGGTGGGTATAGTCGTATTAAAAATGTATTTTTGTTTTGCTTAATTAGGTAGATTATAATGCTTTGGGTTTTGAAAATATTTTTATCTATTCATAAAATTAGTCTAATTATCTTATATAATTAGTAGAAATTTATAAAATCTTTAAATATTAACTTTTTAAAATTAATCTTTAACTTACAAAGCTCACATTAAACAAAATCTATCGTCCATTAAAAAAATATCAATTAAGTTGAAGTTTGTTAACATGAGCACTAAGTGGGACACTGGGACTCCTTCCATGCTGTTCACAATAAATTCTTTGCTTTTGATCCTAGATTGTTTTTTGCCCCCGTGCAAATTATACTATGAATTTGTGTTCATATTATTTTATAGACTTAAATTAATATATATTGATATTGATATTAAATTGTATATATATTTAGTTTTTAATTATATATATATTAATATTGAACTGCATGTATATTAATTTTAAAATATATGCATATCAATTCTTAATTATATGTATATTTTTTTAATATTAATCTATAATGCAATATGTATAGAACATAAAAACTCTCAAAAGCACATCCATTCGATCAGGAACAAGTGTTGCGGTAAAAAAGAATCAGTAAGAAGGGCCTTCTTTGCCAAACCATTACAAGATCTAGGAACAAAATTAAAGAGAACTGCAGTAAAAATAAATAAGAAGAAGAGAAAAGCTCAAAATACCAGTGGTGATGCTGGAGTACAGGAGCGAGGCGGTCGAATGCTCTTAGCAGCATCGATGATGTTTTTAATATCTCTATCACAATAATATGCTTGGAATCAGTGTTTTTCAAATTAGCTTAGTTAATTTATTAAAAAAAAATCAGCTTAATTAATAAATAAGTTTGACTAATTTTTTATTTGATCCATTTCGTTCAATAATTTAAAAATAAAAAATTATAAAAATATCATTAAAAAATTTAAAATAAAGAGAATAATTATAAAAATTCATTTAAATCAAATTAAATCAACCAATCATTTATTTTCAAATTTACTGATCCAATTGACTAGTTTAACCGATTTTAAAATCACTACTAGAAATTTTCTGAATGCAGAAAGAGTAGCCTCTCTAAGGGCTAAAACTTTCAAATACAAGTTTGACATGTGCAGGGCTGCACATGGATCAGGTTCATCGATTTAAAATTACAGGTTGAATTGTCTGAGTTGAATCGGATTATAACCGGTCACGTGCAGGCCTAGGCATGAGAATGAAACTAGAATTAATGGATTATGGGCCGAAAAAGGACGAGTGAGGGTGTATAGGTTTCTCACTTTCTCTGTAATCGTTCATGTTTTGCGACGGCCCTTGCCTAGTTAAAACAATTATTGTGCATAAAAAACATAAAATGACATAACTCTTATAAATTGTTTAATAAATAGATTTTCATTGTCATAATTTTTATGAATTTGTAACTCAATCTTCCAATGTCACAATTTTTATCTAAGAAAATTACTATATAATGATATAATTTGTTAATATTAGTCTGCAATAAGCGGTATAAATATTAAAATTGAAGTTTTAGTAGAAGCTAACCTCAATAAAATTATTTAAACCAAACTTAAGACTTCCAATGACCCTGTTTGCAACATGCATGTTAACTAGCCTCGGAAGTGCGCACCAAGTAATTAAAAAGGTGATTGGTCCCAATGATTTCCAGAACTAAATTACATTATTATCTTGAATTATCAATGTTAGAACAGCATATATTTTGGCAGGTATGAAAGAACTAAAATATATAGCTGGACATGAAGCTAGAATAAGCAAGTACATCCACCCAATCAGGGAATAGGCCCTTCAAATTTTTGGCTTCATCAAATAGGACTTGGTCTACCACAGCAAGCTCTACCCTTAAATCATCAGAACTGCTTGCCTGCACATCCAAAGAGTTTAGAATCATTAAATAACGATGAAGCAGTTATTGAAATCATCATTTTTGCAGCCCAAAAAAGACTCTTAACCATCCATTATGTACGCGCACTGCCCTAAAAATTCCAGGTGGAGAGAGGGCACAAATTAGGAAGGGAAGGGCAGAACATGTTCTTTTTCTAATAACTGTATATACACTTTGCACTCCAATTTTTACCATATCAGCAGATTTAGTAGGACAAATTGCCAATCAACATATGCGTGCTATAGGATGCCTATCAATGGAGAATGTAAGCAAAATGTAGCAAGAAATAACAATCAGGCAATGACAGTCAAATACTAACAGAGAGAGAGAGAGAAGAAGCAGGGGGGGGGGGGGTAGACATACAATTCCTTAGGGCACTGAATTTTACCTCTAACCAAAAGGTCCATTTATCATCACTGGCTCCACTAAGTCGACATATATATGATGGGGGACCACCATCAATCGTTTCAGGGGCTGAAACGATTTAAACATGGATTAGATATAAGGTAAAATAGAGCACTTCCATTCAAAACCAAAGAGGAAAAAAAAAAAAAAACCTGGAACTACATTGTCAGCAAGTGACCAACTTGATAATGGACCAGTAATGTTAAGGACTGCAACCCAGACCTCCTCTAAGTCGCTGAAAAGAGATATTTAGAGCTTTAAAGACATAATATATGATGGAAAAGTATAACCACAGATTTAAAGACATCAAGGTTCCTGTTTTATATTTGTTCTGGGTTCTCTCATTATATAAGTTCCATTCACGAGAAAAAAGAACCAGTCATCCAACCTTACAACTAAGCTTTATACAGTGTTTTTCAAGGATAAATTTACTATTCCAGTCATAAGCAATTGTTCTTCCCAAGAATAATTATATTCACTTTCCCACCAAATCAATGAGCCTTTCCTATATGTTCAAACATAATTCATAGTACTCACGTTGTAGCAACTGGCTTTAGTATTATCGGATGTGTAAAATATTTGGTAATCATGTCAGAGAAAGTCCCACTTAAATCCAATAAATGCATGGACAAATTTGGTGGCTAACATGCATGCAGAAAAGACATACTTATGGCCAAATAACCAAATCAGACAAATCTTTCAATAAAGCATGATTTAGAATTTCTCACAGGACATGAATATTGAGCAAAAGCCATTTTGTAACCTAACCCTCTGTTTTGCTGATGCATGACAAGAGCATTTGTATATTTGAAGCACAACAAAATTTCAGGCACTTCCATGCAGATCATGCCATCCTACTACTCACCCTAAGGAAAGTTGCAAGTGAACTCTGCGAGAACACTCGCCAGAAATAGCATTAGGCTTGTAATTTGACAAATGGGGGAAATATCTATATCGGCCCAATATTTCATCACTCCTTGCAGGGAACTTCAAACTTCTTGAGAAAAAATGAGATACCGGGAAAAGTGCCTACCAAAAAGATTTAACATGCAATGTGTTAGATGTCAAAAACTTTATCTATGACATTAATGAATTTCATACCAATATAGAACAAATTACTGAAAGTGATATAACTTGTTCTTGTTGAACCCCACAAACACATAAATGATATTTTATTTATTATATATATGTAAGAATCTATATAGATATTAGTTCCAAGCAGCAGACATCATAACATCTACATTTACAATGAGTGAAGGATGTTTTATCAAGTGCTCATCTCAGCCCTTTGCTTCATTAATGAGGTTGAGATGGAAAACCACTCAAACGTCACAGATGCCGGAGGAAAAGGGGGAGAAAGATTGAAAATTTGAAATAGTAACAAGAAAATTTGCAAATAAGTTAAAAAGAAATCCTGTAACTTTGCCTCAATTTCATATTCTGGTTAAAATCTTTAATTTTTTTTCATCAGTCATGGCCAAAACTTTTGACAAAGTTAATGCTCATGCCCCTAATTGATGAACGTAAATGTTTTGGCCAAAATTGAAAAAAGTGACAAAGTTCAGGATTTTTTTGTCATTTTCCCAATGAACATTACATTCTGCTTTCAGATGTAGAAGAAAGTGGGTAAGCGTGAGAACTAAGGCAAATATTCAAGTATAAAGATTCAATTAGATGTGGAAACCATCATTTGGTGATAAAGCAGGTAATAATTTCAGGTCACTGGCAATAAAATTCTAAGGCGCAAAATGCTGCATTAAATCATAAATTTACTGTAAGAATGGTTATTAACCTGAAATTAGAAAGCCACGTACCATCCAAGTCTCCCGGTGAGACATATTGGCAGTTCTGAAAGAAAAATCTGAACCAACATGCAAATCCTTAGCCACTTCAGGCGCATATTTAAAAAGAAAAAGCAAAGAATTGGAATCCACTACAGAAAAATCATAACTGGAGTCCAAGACCCTATTTGCATCTGTCAATCCACAAGCAAAAAGGTTTCTTTCAGCATAATAACTGGAAAGAGAGGTGGCAGAAACCACAAATAATCACTAAGATAAAAAATAAATCATTCCTTGTATTAACAAATTAATGGAAACAGCACTGCTGTTCTAGCTCATCAGAATTTCAGATATACATATATTGTTTCTTTCTTTACCTGTGGTAACAATTGTATGCTGAAAAACAACCCTCTTAGGGGCAGTGTTGCTGTAGGGAAAGAACTGTGATGAGAGAGCTAGTGCAAGTACACTAATGTGCAACAAGAACTGCATGATGGTGGATCTAGCCAACAAATGACTGCAAATAGGTACCAGAGGGCCCACACACCAACCAACTACAACTCCGATTACTGCTGCCACTACAACATCAGTGATATAATATCCTGCGAGCAAAGAGCTGAAGATTGTAATTGACATTTCACACATAAATGATTACTGGGCAGTATTATTACAATAAGAAGATAAAAAATTTCTTCTGAAAACTTATGACCAGTGGGAATAAATATATTCGCCATAAAAAGACTTCAAAACAGCTATTTATGAGGTGATCAAATATAATATAAAACTGCTAGGATAAGAATGGAAATTCATTGCTATCTATTAACCATAGGACAACTGCAATAAGAGCATAATGAACAACGAAATGAAGCTTGATATAATTAGGCAAATAGGAGTTTTATCAAAGATCTTGAAATTTGAAAGCAGGTCAAAGAAACAACAGGGATAATGCAAAAACCTAGAAATATAATTAGGCATAGGACTCATGATGAACTAATCCAACTTGGTGAGACATAAATTATTAGACAACTGATATGGAATGGAACAGGGGTTGGGATCTTTTCATTAACAGAATTTAAGTACAACTTGAGCAAGAATGTGGCTGACCCTTTGTTTACTCATTTTTTATTTATGGGCACCACAAGTATAAGCAGAAATTCAACTTTCTAAGTTAACATAAAAAATGAATAGCAAATGCATTCTGAGAAAACAACTTAATTTCCAGATTAGGCAAACAAGTTGTACACGACTTATGCTGGAAGGGCTAATTTAAAATAATACCATCACCATGAGTAAGAGTTCAGGAAACTGACCATACGGTGGAGGAACAGAACCCATCATACCCATCTTCTCAATCAAAAATTGGACAAGAAATCCACCAAAATACACTGAGTACATGATACATGGAACTAAAGGTATTACATAGATGGCTGTTGACCTGAAACAAAAAGGTATTTTTCATTTTTGTGACCATTTACTATCTTTATCAATTAAAAAACAACAAAAAGTAGAACCTAAGAGAAGGAGTTGACTCTCAGACAAGAAACATAATTGATTAAGATAGAATGCAAAAACAACTATTGACAAAAAGGTCTAACAAATGCTAAACAGAATCATCAGCAAATTCACAATGCCTCAAAGAGCTCCAGATTGAAAGGATGAAAAAGTGGCCAAAAGAATAAATTTGTGACACTACAGCCACTGCATAAGAGGAAGGCAATTTTTTAAAGGCACTCAACCCTTGATTCCAATTTTATGGTGTTCACTATATGGAAATCTATCTTAACATTTTTATAAATCATGAAATTCATCAAATAGAAAGATGACTGCAAAATATCTGGCACTCCAGACCATAGATTTAAAAAATGGTGTCAGACCAGACCAACAATGAAATTTCATTCTGTTTATCAGACCAATTCAATCCCAATTTAGTTGATGGTTGCTATATTTTAACATTTTTGCAAATCATGAAATTCATAAAAGAGAAAAACAAAATATCTGGCCCCCTAGATGATCTATTCACATTAAGCTGCCAGTCCAGAATATCTATGAAATTTTATTCTGCTTATCAGACCTCAAAAAGAAATATAAAATCTTCCCAATTGTTTCACCAATACGTAGAAGAATTTAAAAAGTAAGAAACATGGGTAGGAATCCAAATAGTAGTGAATTTGATGATATTCACTGTCTTTTTCACAGAGATATAACCTAGCTTTCCAAGCCAAGGCTCCCAAACAAAGAAATTATAGAATCCATATCTAAGGATGGCTCAAATGGTAAAAGGTGAAAAACTTCCTAGAAGTAACATTGAATGTCACAACTGTTGTAAGTTGATAAGGCTCATAAAAAAAAAAAGCACCAAACATATACAAAGCAACGGAAAATGGGTTTTACAAATAGATATCAATCACCAATGAAATGAGAATTTCAATTCATGCTTTAGCTGTTCATTACAATGATACAAAATGATAGCATGTTATGAAAATTCTATAATTATCCATACAAATGAGGCAAGCAGGGGGAAACATTAATACACATCATAAAAAAGGAATTCAATCATGAGCCAGAGAAACCAAACCTAAGTGATCGATGGCCATAAGTCTTGACGTATAAGTTAAAGAAGATCCATGCAAGAAGCATAAATGCTGAGACTGAAAAAGTCAAGAACCCTCCACTGAGCCCAGCTACGAGATAAGTCTGCTTTTACTAAAGTTAGCCAATGAAAATTCTAGAAACTCAAAAGTTAAAGCAAATAAGTTTATCATAAAAATAATAAATAGAGCTGGAACACATACCAAAGTCACACAAGCATAAAATCCAAATGCTCCCCAAAATCTAGCTTCATCAGATAATACCTGTGAGATCTATGCTATATTAACTATTTGCTAGATTCAGTGATGAAGAAGATGGCCAAGATTAAATTTAAATATCCATCCAGAATATAGGTATATAAAATCCAACACAATCCAACATATATTATGAAATTTATAATATATTGTAATGACAATTATTGGATAAACTTGCTCGTTGTCAATGATTACATAAAAAAATATATGACTACATAACTGTACCTCCTTTGATTTTTGCAGAACTGAAACATCTTGGGAAAGGGGAAAGTGACTCCAGACAGTTTGTGGAATCAACAAACCAACAAGGGAGCAAGGGATAAACATCATGAAAGCCAAGAATGGATGAGCAAACCTGCATTTGAATCTAGCATGTCAACAATAACTTCAATGACTCGTCCATCTTCAGATTAAATTCCAGACACTGATTTGTTCTGATGTGTGGAAGCTCAACATCACAGCACAATGCATTATTTTTTTTTAAAAAAATAAAATCTGTAATACTTTGAACCTGACAGATTTTTAAAAGATATGACATTGAAAAACCTCTTGGATAGTAAAGCAGAAGAACGAGAGAACAAACTCACCAGCTCATTGCATGACTAGAGAAAAATAACCTCACAATGGAGAAGATAACAGGAAAAATAATTGCTAGTATAATCCCAGAAGCATGTAACAGAAGTCCTAGAACACAAATTTGAGAATGTTATACAAAATTTTCAACATTTATTGCAAGTGTACTAACTTCTTCATGGGGCTTAGGGGTGGGCAGTTATTCAGTGCAAAGAATAGGCTAGAATAAACATACAAACACTTGTGAGAAAATGCAGCCTTCGAGACCTCACCTTTCATAAAATTATAGAAGGTTACAAACCCAGAACATAACCCAGAATCCAGAAAACGCAGAAAAAATGGAATGACAAGAAATGTGACAATGGGAATACTATGAAGTACCACAGCTGCCCTTCTTGAATAGAATATCTGAAAGATTCATAATTAAAATAGATAATTTGCATGAGTATGTATTAAGATAACTAACTTGTCAGTCTTAGTCACAGGAAAAAAAAAAAAAAAAAAAGAAAACAGAACTGGATCAGGTATTATAAATTTTGCAGCATACAATGAACCATGATAAGTAATCAAAGAAAACAGCCCGCTCATCCTTGTAATCATTCGAATTAGCTCTCATAGATTCTCTTTCCTGGGCATTTCGCAGCTTAGGAGAATTTGTGAAGGCTTTGAGTATACTAAACAAATTGTCCCCCCGTGCTTGCATGCTTCCAGGTCTGGTACAAGAATAGTTGATGTATGAGAAAAGGTGCTTAATGGAGAACTTGTGTGACAATCAGATTGAAGTATATCTATACCAAAATAGCAGATGTAATGCATACAGTAGTTTGTCCAATGTATCATAGGAGGTATGGTAGTAATAACCACCAAGAAGAAAGATAATATCCAGGCTGGGAATGTTTCCATAATCTTGGGAAAATAT
>CATIWR010079587.1:0-45245 GCA_949677035.1 Omphalea diandra
ATCATCCTCATAGAAAACCCTCTACCCCTACTCATCATATGTGTCCATGCATGTATTCATATGACCATGGTATGAGAAAGCTTCCTACTCATACAAAATTCATGCATAGGAAAAAGACTAACAAGTCTAATCTCTAATGCCACTATTGCTTGAAATATGGGCATGTCAACATACATTGCTTTATTAGGAAGGCTCACCTCAAGTTAGAGGACCCTTCAATCACTAACCCCCTAGGACCCAAGTATGCTTGGGTACCAAAGAAAAGGTGATTGACTCTTATTTTATAGGGAAATGTGACTTCCACCAAAGCAAGTGATTGGCATATGGATAGTGGTTGCTCAAAGCATATTACCGGAAATAAAAGACTATTCACATCACTTAAAGAGAAAGAAGGTGGAGATGTCACATTTGGTAACAATGCCAAGGGTAAGATAATTGGCATTGGTACCATAGGAAAGGATGGTTGTTCATTAATTGATAATGTCTTATTGGTTAGTGGCTTACAATATAATTTGTTGAGTGTAAGTCAATTGTGTGATAAAGGTAATAAGGTCACCTTTGATTCTAGGGAATACCGAGTCACCACTTTGGTGGATGATATGGTTATTTTCAAGGGTGAAAGGAAAGGCAATACCTACTTAATTAACTTAGACAATTTCGCTAACTAATCTTTCAAGTGTCTTATGTCTTTAAGCAATGAAGCTTGGATATGGCATAGAAGGCTTGGGTATGCAAGCATGGATCTTCTTCAAAGCCTATCCAAAGGAAAGTTAGTGGAAGGACTTCCCAAGCTAAAATTCACTAAAGATAAGACGTGGCCCATGCCAAATAGGGAAGCAACATCAAGCCTCCCACAAAGCAAAAAATTTTGTAAGTACATCTAGACCACTTCAACTTATTCACATGGACTTGATAGGACCCACTAGGAGTGCTAGCTTAGGTAGAAATCATTATGCACTAGTCTTTGTAGATGACTACTCTAGGTTTACTTGGGTATCCTTTCTAGCTCATAAGAATGACTCTTTTAATGCTTTCAAAAGTTTTGCAAAAAGAGTTCAAAATGAAAAAGGTTACTTCATCTCTTCTATTAGAAGTGACCATGGAAAGGAATTTCAAATTGAATCATTTGAAAATTATTATTTTGAGAATGGAATTTTTCATAATTTTTCCACTCCTAGAACACCTTAACAAAATGGTGTTGTAGAGAGGAAAAATAGGACTTTAGTAGAGATGGCTAGGACAATGCTCAATGAGTATTCATTACCTAATTACTTTTGGGTCGAAGCCATCAATACCTCATGTTATATTGCAAAAAGAGTTTTTAAAAGACTCTAAGGATAATCTTGGGAAATTTGATTCTAAGACTAATGAAGGAATCTTATTAGCCTATTCCACCTTAAGCAAGGCTTACAAAGTCTTCAATAAAAGTTTTATGGTAGTTAAAGAGTCTATGAATGTCATTTTTTATGAATCTAGTAAACTTGATCTTGGGAAAGGTACTTTTATTGATAATCTTGTAGGTGAACTAGAAAAGTTGAAATTGGAAGATACTACAAGAAGAGATGATAAAGAAGAAGGTGAATCATCAAGAATGGATGAGGAACCACAACTTCAACAAGAGGATAAACCAAGGCAAGAGCTACCCAAAGATTGGAGATTCTCCACGTATCACCCCAAGGACTTGATCAATGGGGATACATCAAAGTGTGTAAGTACTAGATCTCAATTACATCATTTAGATAATAATCTTGCATTTGTTTCTCAATTAGAACCAAAATCAATTGATGAGGCCATTGAAGATGAAATTTGGGTACTTGCTATGCAAGAAGAACTCAACTAATTTGAGAGAAACAAAGTATGGGAACTTGTCCCTAGGCCTAAAAATCACCCAATTATAGGTAGTAAGTGGGTGTTTAGGAACAAGTTAGATGAGCAAGGTGTCATCACTAGAAACAAGGCTAGATTGGTTGCTAAGGGATACAACCATGAGGAAGGCATAGACTATGATGAAACCTTTGCCCCGTAGCAAGATTAGAGGCCATTAGAATTCTCTTAGCATTTGCATGTCATATGAACTTTAGACTTTTCCAAATGGATGTTAAGAGTGCATTTTTAAATGGCATTATTGAGGAGGAAGTTTATGTTGATCAACCTCCCAGTTTTGAATCACATTGTTTTCCAAAACATGTTTTCAAATTAAACAAAAGCCTTGTATGGATTGAAACAAGCTCTAAGAGCTTGGTATGAAAAGCTAAGTATATTTCTCTTGCAAAATGATTTTAAGAAAGGAAAGGTTGATACTACACTATTGGTTAAAAAGCACAAGCAAGACACTTTAATTGTCCAAATCTATGTTGATTATATTATCTTTGGTGCCACTAATGAATCTCTTTTATGAGGAATTTGCTAAGTGTATGACTAGGGAATTTGGAATGAGCATGATAGGAGAGCTCAAATTCTTTCTTGGTCTACAAATCAAGCAACTCAAAGAAGGGATCTTCATCAACCAAACCAAATACACAAAGGAAATTATAAAGAAATTTGGTATGGAAGGATGCAAGGTAGCAAAAACTCCAATGAGTAGTACCATGAAGATAGACAAGGATGTGTCGGGTACGGTAGTAGATGAAAAGAGATATCGAGGTATAATCGGATCTCTACTTTCTCTTACTACTTTTAGGCCATATATAATGTTTAGTGTTTGTATCTGTGCTAGATTTTAATCTTCACCTAGGGAATCTCATTTGAATGCTATAAATAGAATTTTCAAATATTTGCATGGCACTATTCACTTAGGACTATGGTATCCTAGGAATACATCTTTTAGCCTAGTTGGGTATTCGGATGCGAATTATGCGGGAAGCTTATTAGATAGAAAAAGCACTTTCGAGACTTGCCAATTCATAGGTGAATGCTTAGTTTCATGGTTTAGTAAAAAGCAAGTATCGATTGCCTTGTCTACCATAGAAGCTGAGTATGTGGCAGCGGGTTGTTGTTGCACCCAAGTGCTTTGGATGAAGTAACAATTAAAGGACTGTGGCAAAGCTATTGATCATATTCCCATCAAATGTGACAATACTAATGCTATCAATCTTTTAAAAAATCCCATCCAACACTCTAGAAGTAAGCGTATAGATATTAGACATCATTTTCTTAGAGATCATGTGCAAATAGGTGATGTTGTATTAGAATTCATTGACACTAATCATCAACTTGTAGATATTTTCACTAAACCTCTAAATGAAGAAAGGATGAACTTCATTAAAAGAGAATTGAGAATGCTTGATGGAAGCTCCCTCAAATGAAAATTCATGTTTGATCTTGTGTGATATGTGCATGTGAAATGTTTGATTAATGATTGATATGGAAGGATTTATTATTTCTTTCTAGGGGATCACATGTTTTTCAAAAATTTTCATTCTTCTCCTTGATGACTCACAATTCGCTGTCGCTATTCCTTCTTCACGATCGTGAATTACAAGTCAACTTTTACCGACTGTCAAATGTCAATTTGTGGTCGCGAAATTCCTCACCACTGCAAATTTTGGTCTTAATTTCAAAATTCTGACCATTGCAGTGCGTATTTTCGAGGAAAATTTGTCCATTACTTATATTTTTTGGAATTCGCGGTCGCGACTTCCATTTTTGTAGACTCGAATTTGAGTAACCGTCTCATATTTATGTGATTTGATGGCTAACCATTTCCAACCCTTCATTTAATCAATTTCTAACCGTTTGTTATTGTTTTCACACCCTTGAAGCCTATAAATACCCCCTTCAATAGTGATTTTCTCACATCTACTCCAAATCACTTCTACTTCTCAAATCACTCTCAACTTTCTCCTAAAATTCTTCATCTACTTTCATGGCTCCCAAGAAATTCTCAAAGGCAGACAAGGGCAAAGTAGTGGCTCAACCCTCTGCTCCTCCTGCCCTCTACCTAATGAAGGGTATAACAAAGGAAGAGAAAGATCGTTACAAAGGGTATAACAAAAGAAGAGAAAAATCGTTACAAGGACAACTCTTCCAAGGTGATCGTCCCCAATAAGATTCCCTCCACATTTATGCTCGAAACCTTAGGTCTCAATGATGAAATTCGCACATTTCTGTCCAACATTGGATGGAACAAATTCGTCTTCTGAGATGAACTCAGGTATGAGGAGGTGGTGCGAGAATTCATATGCACCGTACAACTAAGCTGCAAAGCCGAGTCAAGGGCGGGCCAATATAGGTTGATATTTCGATGCTTTGGCATCCCTATTTCATAATCTTTGACCAATTATCGTCCCTCTTCAATTTCTAAGTCGGATAACACATACCCTTCATCATCTCTGCATTTGATGTGATCTACTCTGAATTTTGGTCAGAGATATCCATTGAGACAAAACACGACACCTGTTCTTCCCTTTCGAAACACATAAAAACCTTACCCTTGTGGATCCTTCATCGGATCATCACCTTCTCCATAAATACAAGGGGTGATGGAAACAAGAAGGTTTCCCAAAAGGACTTAGCATTCTTATTTTGCCTTGTCAAAAACAAACCCATCTAGACCGACTGTTAGCTTATGAATCAACTAATCCACATGAGCACCAAACCAAAGAGCCAGTTTTTGCTCCCTTCTCATGTCACCGCCATCTACCAGTTCATTAGAGCTCTAAATAAGGACAATGAGCAATTCCTTACCAAGAAGCTCCTTCCATCATAAAACTTCCTCGACCTAACATATTTGATTAACACCAAGGCCATCCATCCAAACTCTTACATCTATACCCTTTGCGCGGTAGGGGTAAAGAAAGTGGAGTCCTCTCAAGTTTCCAAAAGAAAGAGGCTCTAACTTGATAAAGGAACAACTCAAGTCCCTCATCCTCCTCCTCAACCCAAAGCAAAGACCAAGTTATCTCTTGCCACGTTAGATCAAAAATTGGACAAAATGATGCGGATGATGAAGTGAAGGCTACTCTTCCTTTCCCATCTCCACAGCAATATGGTCGATCTAAAAGAGAAACTCAGAGTCCCTCCTTGTCATCTTCTGGACTTTACGGACTTTGAAGATACAAAAGATAGAGATGATGATGAAGATGACATTGAAGATGGAGATGAAGTCGAGGGAACCGCTCCTGCTTAAGTTGAAGACACCTCTAATGATGAGTCTTTTACTTTCTAGTTTAGGGATCTCTTTGTACTTTCTTTCTTTTATGTTTAAAAGTTTATGATCCCACAGTTATAAATAAATAATAGATGTTTTCTTTGCTATATTGTGATCTTATGTGATTGTTATCCATCACTTTTTGTATTTACTTTTGCTCTTTATTATTACTTATGTATGAGTTTACTTTCTCCCTAATTCCTCCTCCTTTTAATCTTGCCAAAGGGGGAAAGAGTGTGTATGACCTAAGCCTAAAGGCAAAAACATCTAAGTCTCAAAAATTATAGCATAAGTTAAGGGGGAGCATTATGCTTATTGTTTCTTATAATCACTATGTTTGAATGAATAATATACTTAGCAAATTTTTGTCTTAAGTATTCATTAAATCTTTACCCACAATCCAACTTCACTCTTTTCTGCATTATTATTACTAAGGGTCAATCTAAGTTGACAAAATCAAAAAGGGGAAGATTGTTGGACTAGGGTAGTTAACCCAAGTCTTGGACCTCTTTTGATCTTGACAAAGGAGATTTATCATGTCTAATATTTCAAATTAGTGTTATTTTACAGCCTTTAGTTTTTATCTAAAGTTGGAAGTTGGATGAAGCTTGAAATTTCTCAAATATGAGAAATGAATTCTAAATCGCAACCGCTAGTTTCTATTCGCGACCGTGATATGTGAAGAGGCATTGCTAGAAAGCAGACAGGTGAAATCACGGAGCCATTCTTGGCCGCGATCCATCCAAATGATAGAGTCCAAAATTGACAGACGAAATCACAGTGTGTCACGCCCTAGTCGCGACCACGAATTTTGAAGTGACTCAGGAGGGAAGCAAGTCCACAGTCACAACATGACACTTGTTCCAGTAGACTGTTGGAAGTCAAAATTCGCAAAGGCATCTTATTGGTAGCAACCACGAGTTGTGAAGAAGAAGATAACCATTTTTGGCAGATGAATTCATGTCCTATGTCGCGTCCTGTACAAGAAAGCTTGCGACCGTGACTTCTGAAAGTAGGTAAAAGAGCCACGTCTATATTTTCCTGGTGAACTAATCAGAACTGCCATGTGGACTAGCCGTTAAACGCAAATGGCATTTTCCTTTAGAAATTTGGATTTTGCAAACACTAATGAGTAGTAGCGACCGCGAATTGAGACTATCAAGCATTTAATACATAATCTATCAAGCATGTCTCAAAGATTTGGTGAGCTATGTTTTGTAATGCCTCTTTGCTGAAGTTTGGGTATAAATACTCCACCAAACAACCATGAAGAAGGTTGCTAAGAAATTTATTACAAGTAATTAAAGCTCTCAATCTTTGCTACTCATTTTCTTCAATTTTCTTTATGAAATTGTAAGTGTTAGGTGTGAGCATTAAACACCAATTTGTAAGGTTGTAGTGTTAGCCTATAAAAATACTTCAAGAAAGGTTTAAGTGTGAGCCTAGTGAAACGCTTGAATGAGGTTGTGTGTTAGCCTAAAAACACATTGTTGTAAGGTTGTATGTGAGCCATCAAAACACAAGTTGTACAAGTTGGGTGTGAGCTTGAAAACACCTTGAGATAGTGAAATACCCAATTGATAGATTGGGGAGTGGACGTAGGGTTAATTATACCCGAACCACTATAAATCATTGTCTCAACTCTACTCATTCTTCTTCCCATCTTCTTTGCCTTTAAAATTTTTATACACCAATTCAACCCCCCTTCTTGGTGCCAAGGGACAACATCTTGGATGACCAACAAATAGCTGACACAGGGACTAGCTGTTATACACAAATGGTGTTTTCAACTGCAATTGGAAATTTATGACCGCAAAAATGTAGTAGCAACAACGACTTCAGCCTGACAAGCATTTAATACTGAATCTGCCTAGTACATCTTGGAGATTTGTTTATAGTTTTAGAGTAACGTCTTTTTGGTAGATGTGGGCTATAAATTCTTCACCATACTGATGTTAATGTAAGAGAAGAACTATTAGTAGTGCCAAAACTATTACAAAGTTCAGTGTCATCTTCAAACACCTTGTGTAGGATTTGAGAGTGAACCCTTGAATAGAAAACTCTTATTTATATTTAAGAGTTAGCCTAGTTGTAAAACTCTTGTATAGGTTGAGTGTAAGCATTGGAAAACACTTATAAGGTTTGGTGTGAGCCTAAACACTAGGTTGAGTGTGTGCCTTAGGAAAACACTTGTAAGTTTTGGTGTGAGCCTAAACACTAAGTTGAGTGTGAGCTTGTAAAACACTAGAGATTGAGTAAAATACCAAATTGGTGAATTACAGAGTGGATGTTGAGTTGGTTAATACCCGAACGACTATAAAACTATTGTGTTCATTCTTCTCCTACCCTTTCTCTAAATCTTTTATTCTTGTGTGCTTCCTCCAATATAAAAACTTTAAATTTGCCACCAATTCAACCCCCTCCCCCTTCTTGGTGCAGTAGGGTCAACAATTGGTATCAGAGCTAAGTCTCGATTCAAGCCTTAATTGTGTGAGAAAATATCAATGGCACAAGAAGGAATTCACTCTCATCTTAATCCCCATTTTGATGGTAATGATTATGCTCTTTGGAAGCATAAAATGGAGATCCATCTTGATAGCGATCTAATCAACTTATGGGATTATATACTTGAAGAGTGGAAGCCTCCAACAAAGATGGTTGAAGGAGTAGAGGTGGCAGTTGCAAGAGATTAATGGAATGAAGCACAAAGGAAGGTAAATGGGAAAAATAAGAGGGCAATGGCTATTCTCCTAAGCTCCATGTCAAAAGAAGAAACTAGAAGAGTCCAACATTACAAAACTGCACATGCCATATGGAAAGCAGTAGAAAATTATCATGAGGGCATAACTCTTATGAAATCAAGCAAGTTGGAGATGTATGTGACTGAATGAGAGTTCTTCATAATGAAAGACCATGAAAGCATCATAGAAATGAAAAATAGACTCTTATCTATTGTTAAAAATATGAAAAAGTTTATAAGGACTCTTACCAATTATGAGGTAAACACTAAAATCCTCAAATCTCTTCCATTGGATAAATTTGGTGCAAGAGTATGCAATATTCAAGAGTCCAATCCAGAGATTAGGAAAGTGCCAACTGATGCCCTCATTGGTACGCTTCTCACTCATGAGATGGCTCTTAAGAAAGATGAAGAGATAAAAAAGCTAAGAGGATAAAGACACAAAGAGGAGAAGAAAGCTCTGGCTTTCAAAGCTCAAGAAGATTATTCAAGCTCAAGTGAATCAAATGAAAGTGATAAAGAAGAAAAAAAAACTTGCCAAAATATCCAGAAGGACCAAGGAGTTGATGAAAAGGAAAAGAGAAAGAAGAATTCAAAGAAAGTCATCTTCCTATGATCACAAGGAAAAGAAGAAGTCCTTTAAGGCTACTTGGGACGATGATATAAGTGATGAAGATGAAGATGGAGATGAAGGAGCAAACTTTTGCTTCATGGCACAAGAGGACTCCTCCAAAGAGGTAAGTACTTTTCTACACTCTTATGATGATTATGATGCATTTGATGATATAAATGATGATCTTTTAAAAGCTCTTACTTTGAAATGTAACAAATAGAAGTCACAAATGAAAACTTGTAAGAAAAAATGTTCCAAGTTAGAGGATGAATTTAAATCCTTGAAAAATCTTGTAAGTGAATTGAGAACTTCTAATGATGAACTTAAAAATTCTATAGAGAGTCTTTTTAAGTCTTTATCCTCTCTTAACAATTTGAAAAAGGAAAATGATTCTTTAAAGGATGAAGTTATAGAACTTAGAAACTCCATCTCTAAATTTCATAAAGGGAAGGAAGCTTTGGATACACTTATTGTATCTCAAAGATCTCCTTTATTTAGATATGGGTAGGCTTCAATGAAGCCACTTCACCTACTTCTTCACCCACTACATTCATTAGAGCATCAACACCTCAAACTTTAAGTATTGAGGTGATGGGGAAAAGAGGTGCCCCAAGCATTAAACCACCTTTGCCTAAGGGCAAAGGAAAGGCCCCCTAAGGTTGAAGAGCCAAGGCTCAAAGAGCAAAATATGCTTACATTTAAAATAAAAAGCATACTCACTCTCATAAACAATTCTCTAATACTTTTCATCATACATGCACTTGCATACACTCTTATAACCAAAGTATGGAAAGGCCTCCTACTTATGCTAAGGTTGTGCATAGGAGAAAGTCTAAGCTCCAATGTCATTATTGGATGAGATATGGGCATATCAATGTATTTGCCACATTAGGAAGGCACATCTCAAATTATAGGACCCTTCCAAGACTAACCTTGAAGGACCTAAGTTTATTTGGGTACCAAAGCAAACTGTTTAATATTGTAGGATGGGGACTCCTTCACCAAAATTCTCATCATGGAAAATCTGAAGGTGAATGGAGATTGCTAATGAAGAATAAATAAAAGGTTCAAATGGTTATTTGACATCAAACCATTGATACTAAACTTGTAATGTATCTCTTATCTCTTATGTTTTTAACCTAATATATATGCATACATTTAGGGGGAGTTTTATTGTTTGATATGTCTATGTGTTGACATGTTTGATTTGATTTGACTTGACTTGATTGATTATGTGATGAGTTGAATCATTTCATTTTGCATTTGAGGTTTTCTTCATTTCAAATGTTCAAATCAATCATAAAAAAACATATACTCTACTAAGGCCATATATGACAATTCTTAAATTTCTAGCCCTAGTTTGTGTGTTCAAACATCTTTAAATGTTTGAATTATTTTGCATTCATGTTTCATCCATTTATCTTCTTATGTGACATATTGCGATCAATTGTGTAAAATTACTTATGTTTGCTATTCTAATTTGAGTTTGTGCAATTGACAAGGTTGTGGTAATTCCTTTTCATATTCCTCATTCTCTCTCTTATTCCTTCATATTCCTTTCTTTTTGATTTTGACAAAAGGGAGAGATAATTGATTGAATATACCAAAAAGGAAACATATAAAAAAAAAGGAAATAAAATTGCCAATGATCTTATTAGAATAACTAAGGGGGAGTATGGATTGAGGGGGAGCAATCATTTTCTTAGGAGCATGCATAATTAATTCTTTTTCCTTTGCATATTCAATCTAGATTGTCAAAATAAAAAAGGGGAAGATTGTTAGACTAGGTTATTCAAACCTAAGTCAAAGCTCTCTTTTAATCTTGATAATATAGATTGAAAGTTCTAATGTCAAATTTTAAGTGTTGTTTTTACAGTTTATAAGAGTTATCTTCAATAGAAGTCAAAATATCCATCTTTTAGAAAAATAGAGGAATTCACGGTCGGTATCCCTTTAAGTCACAATTGCGGCACTGCTATAAAGATGGATGAAGCTAGGCCAGAGGAATTTGCTGATGGATTCGCAGTCGTGACTCAGCTGAAGGAGCCTTCATTGAATCACAGAGGAATCAGCGACCTTAGTCGTGCCTGAGAAACAATGATATCGCGACCGCGACTTTTGAGAGTGGTTAGAATACAACAGTTATATTTTCCTAGATAACCAACAAACAACTGACACATGGACTATCTGTTAAGCACAAATAGTGTTTTCAGCCGCAATTGAAAATTCACGATCATTATTGCTACTACATTTTCGCGATCGCAAAAATCTAGTAGCAATAATGACTTCAGCTTGACAAGCATTTATGTTGAATCTACTAGCACATCTTAGAGATTTGTTTATAATTTTAGAGTAACATCTCTTTGGTGGATGTGGGCTAGAAATACTCCACCATACTGATGTTAATGCGAGAGAATAACTATTGGTAGTGCCAAAACTCTTGCTAAGTTAATTCTCTATTTTAATTCCTTATTTCTTTATACATAGTTTGGTGTGAGCTTCAAACACCTCGTGCAGGGTTTGAGAGTGAGTCCTTGAATAGACAACTTTTGTTTAGGTTTGAGAGTTAAAACTCTTGTATAGGATGAGTGTGAGCCTTGGAAGACACTTGTAAGGTTTAGTGTGAGCCTAAACACTAAGTTAAGTGTGAGCTTGCAAAACACTAGAGATTGAGTAAAATATCCAATTGGTGAATTATGGAGTGGATGTAGGGTTGGTTAATACCCGAACCACTATAAAACTCTTGTGTTCATTCTTCTCCTACCCATTCTCTAAATCTGTTATTCTTGTGTGCTTCCTTCAAAATAAAAATTTCAAATTTGCCACCAATTCAACCCCCCCTTCTTGGTGCACTAGGGCCAACAAGATATGACAAATCGACTCTTTGCTATTGTCACTAACATGAAGAAGTTTGCGAGGGTTCTAATGTAACATCCCCATCCACATTCATTGACATTATCACATGAACATATTCATTGCATAAATTATATGAAATCCCACATGAACATATTCATTGGATAAATGATCATTTAGATACGTGAATTAGATAAGCACGATGATGACACATGCACCATTGCATTTGGGACACTTGAACATATATGGAATGTTTGTATAGTTGCATGGCAAATTGTTTTATGTTATGTGAATGTTATAGCATCATAAATAATGGTGTTATAGAGCTTATTTTAAAGTATAAGAAGCATCCAGGAATTAGGAGATGGATGGAGGTCCTTAAGGAGTGAAAAAGAGGGACTAAAAGAAGAAAGTGAACTTCCAACCAATAAGAAAGCAACACCATGATTTTGTCTTATTACAATAGGTTTACAAGTGAAATTTTTGACCCTTTAGGATTAGAATACAAAGCTTAGACGTGAGGTGCAACAGAAGAATAAGAGAGCCATGGAAGAAAGAAAAGAAAGAAGAAGAAGAAAAAGAATAAGAATGAAAGGGAGAAGAGTGAGCTGCCTAAGGAGGAAGCCTAAAGTTTTATGGTTTTAGGATAATAGGTAAGTTAATTTATCTTCTTCTCAAATGAAATTAACCTCTCATGACATTAATCATGCATGGTTGGTGACAATTATGGAGTATTTGAGGTAGAGCTCTTGGATGGAAGCAGAAATTTAAAAGAACAAGAGCTATAACCCTATAAGAGGAATTAGAGATAGTAAAATGTATAAAAGTTGTAGCTTTATGTCTCATCTAAATTCATATGAAACAATTTTGCTTGATTTGGTGTGTGTGAGGATTTATGGCTCCTTCATTAGGGCTGGTTCACAACCTACTAAAATCACATCAGTCTTTCTATTTTCTTATATTATGATGGCCTTAGGTTCTTATTTTGACAAAGTGTAAAACATGAAATTTGTAGTTCTATATCCGCTCTTAACACCTATTAATTCATTTGGATTTATTTGCTATGTGGAAAGAGATATGGCTTATTGATTGTGACTGATCTTGTACCCGGATGAAATCTCACCTGTATTTTAATTCTATTTTCCAAGAATTTGATAACCATAAATTAAGAATTTGGTGATGTGTTAAACTTGAAAGTTGGATATTTATATATTATCTACATGACTATAAAATATTGTTACCAAATTTTGTATGGATGTTGAGATATTGCTCCTTCGTTATGACTGATTATCACCATGTTGAAAATCTGCTCACCCTGAGCTTGGTCATTTGTTTTGGTGATTTTATATACTAAATTAGACAATGACTAAAAACATGAACAATGTTCTTTTATGTGTTGCGTAACTTTTACTAAATCAGTTTTGTAATTTGATTTGTACAATTTGAGATATACCTAAGAATGTAAGACTTACTCAAATTGAGATGATATTGAAATATAGCAAAATTAAAAAATTCACCTCATTTTTTGTGTCTTATATTGGCCTAAAATTTGAATATGTTGTATCATTAAGTGTCTAGTTTATTTGAAAAAAAGAATAAAGTCATTTGGATAAGTATATCTAGCATTATTACTATGAGAGTGTAGCAAGCTTAGGCTACTATATAAGGAAAAACATGCATAACACTAGGTCCACTTGCATGGATCATGCCATAGTTGCATACCAAGCATTCATAACATTTTGGCATACTTATAACATGTATGTATCAAATGTTAGGATCTCAACACTTTGAAGAAGCCCTAGAGAGAGAACCAAACATACCGTAAAGGTTGGTTACATCAAAAGGTGAGTAAAAATGATAATTAGATTCTAAAGTGTATATGTGTGATAATTTTATGATGTGAGTATGTCCGATTACATGTATATGATATTAAATTGTTACCTTTTACATATGAATATAATTCAAGCAAGAATTATATGGTCTTAATGATTACTTGGTATACCATTGTTATGAACACTTGCATATAGAACTAAAAGGATGTTGTGACCAGCTTGTCAAACACTTGCGAATCACGTGGAAGATGGACTAATATGTCCCATGGGCATATGTTATGGATCAAATGGTTCACTTGTTATATGCTGGTCAACAAAATCAAATGTCACTTGAATCACATGAATTCCTAGAAATAGTGTTTGCCTTGTAAGGTCATGACACAAAAATAAATCTATTGCACTTGCACTTGCATAGTCAATTGTTTTTCTTGTAATGTATCTTGATGATATTTGATTAGTGATTATGCCATAAGAATTTGATTATCATTTTTATTCATTGATTTGCAACTCACCAAATCATAAATTTTTTTTTTCAGATACTGAAACATAAGATTAGACATTTTGGTGCTTAGGGTTTTGCATCGAGACACATAGACCTCAGGTCGTCGGTTGAATTCCAACTCTCTCTATTCTTGTGTCATGTACATATATCTAGATAGGAACCAGTTTATAGTTACTAGCATTGAAATTAGTTAACATATATGTATATTAAATACATGTTTGATTGTGGATGTATAATGAATAAAACCTTTATGCATATGTATTTTGGACATGAATGCTATGAGTTTTGTAAATGAAAATGGTCGTTACATCTCACCAACCATAAGGTGAATTCTAAAATTCCAAAATCTTTACCTCTAACAAAATTTGGTGCAAGAGTGTGTAGTAACCAAGAATCCAACCCGGAGATAGGGAATGTGCCAACAGATGTCTTAATAGACAAACTCTTGACTCATGAGTTGGCCTTAAAAAAGGATGATGAAATGAACAAAATGAGGGGTTAAGGAAAAAAATATGAAAAACAAGAAAAAAAGACCTTGGCACTCAAGTCCTCATCTAAGGAGAAGGGAATGGAAGTAGTCTCAAGTGAAAAATATAGTGACTTAGAGGATGAGGAACTTGCAATGCTTTCTAATAGAACTAAGAAGTTGATTAGAATAAGGAAAGAAAAAATGAACATCAAGAAAGCAACTCCAACTCTCAAAGAGAGATCAGATGATATCACTTGTTATGAATGTGGCAAGTAAGACGACATCAAATATGATTGCCATAAGTTAAGGAAGAAGAAGAAGAAAAGGGACAAAAAAAAAAAAAGAAGAAAGAGCTTCAAAGCCACTTGGAATGATAGCTTAAGTGAAGAAGATGAAGAGGAAGAGGTTGCAAACCTTTGCTTTGTGACTTAAGAGGATTCACCTAATTAGGTAGGCTTTTTAACTTACTCTTATTATAAAATAAATGAATTAGATGATATGGATGATGAGCTTTTAGAAGCTCTCACCATGAAATGTGACAAGTATAATTCATAAATGAAAACTTACAAGAAGAAGTGCACTAAATTAAAGGATTAATTCAAATCCCTAAATAGTCTTGTAAATGAATTGAGAGTCTATGAAAAATTATTCCAAGTCATCTTCATCTCTAATTTCATTAAAAGAATAGAATGACTCTTTGAAAGCAGAAGTCATTGAGCTTAGAAACTCTATTTCTAAGTTTCATAAGGGTAAAAAACCTTTGTATACACTCATAGTATCACAAATACCTCCCTTGATTAGGCATGGTCTAGGATTCAATGGAGCCTCTTCTTCTACACCTTTATCCATAACCTTCATCAAGGCCTGAACACATCAAACTTCAAGTATTGAGGTTGTTGGAACGAAAAATGCCTAAGGCACTGAACCCCCATTGCCTAAGGGCAAAAGAAAGGTACAACAAGGCCCTAAGCCTATTTATATAAAGGTTAACCATGCATACATGTACAATAAAAGGCATGTTAATTTTAACACACACAATAAATTCACATCTACATCCATTCATCCATGTTCATGCTCTCATACACATCATGTTGGTATGAGAAAACCCCCTACTCATATTAAGGTAATACATAGGAGAAAGACATATAAGTCTAAACTCCAATGCCATTATTGCATAAGGTATGGACACATAAATGTTTATTGTTTCATAAGGAAGGCTCACCTCAAGTTAAAGGATCCTTCAAAGCCTAACCCTCTAGGACCCAAGTATGATTGGGTACCAAAACAAAGATAATTTATTTGTGTTGTGTAGGGGTGTTTGGCAGCCACCAATAAATCAAATGATTGGCATATGGATATTGGATGCTTAAAGCATATGGCATGTAATAGGAAGCCATTCATGGCCTTAAAGGGAAAAAAAGGTAGCAATGTCACATTTGGTAACAATGCTAAGGTTAAGGTAATTGGCATTGGGACCATTGGTAAGAATGGTTGTTGTTTAATTAATAAATGTTTTACTTATTGATGGCTTGCAACATAATTTGTTTAGTGTAAGTCAATTATGTGACGAAGGTAATAGAGTCACCTTTGACTCTAGAGAATGTTGAGTTACCACTTTGGTGGATAAAAAAGTAGTTTTCAAAGGTGAAAGGAAAGGCATTATGTATCTAATTGATTTAGACAATTTGGCTCACCAATCTTTTAAGTGTCTTATGTCTCTTAGTAATGAAGCTTGGCTATAACATAGAAGACCTTGACATGCTAGCATGAAGCTCTTACAAACCTTGTCAAAAGGAAAGATAGGGGAAGGTCTTCAGAAGCTAAGGTTCTCTATAGACAAGACTTGTGGTCCTTGCCAAATGGAGAGGCAACATCAATCTTCCTTTAAAGCAAAAAATATTATAAGTACTTATAAACCTCTTCAATTAATTCATATGGACTTGATAGGACCTACTAAGAGTGCTAGTTTAGATGGAAAACATTATGCACTAGTTATAGTTGATGATTACTCTAGGTTTACTTAGGTGTCCTTTCTAGCTCATAAGTATGATACTTTTGATGATTTTAAAAGTTTTGCAAAAAGAATTCAAAATGAAAATAGTTACTTCATTTCTTCAATAAGAAGTGACCATAGAAAGGAATTTCAAAATGAGTCATTTTAATCTTATTGCCAAGAGAATGAGATTTTTCACAACTTTTCAACTCCTATAATACTACAACAAAATGGTGTTGTAGAGAGAAAAAATAGAGCACTAATAGAGATGGCTAGAACTATGCTCAAAGAGTATTCTTTGTCAAATTACTTTTGGGCTAAAGCTATCAATACTTCGTGTTATATTGCAAATCGAGTTTTCAAAAGACCCATTCACAACAAAACTTCTTATGAGATATGAAATGGTAGAAAGCCTAAGATATCATACCTAAGAGTATTTGGGTGTAAGTGTTATATATTGAATACTAAGGATCATCTTGGAGAATTTGACTCAAAAACTAATAAGGGCATATTCTTAGATTATTCCACCACTAGCAAGGCCTATAGGGTCTTTAATAAGAGTTCAATGGTTGTTAAAGAATCTATGCATGTTGTATTTGATGAATCTAGTAAGCTTGATATTGGGAAAGGTTCTTTTGTTGATAATCTTGTAGGTGACTTTGAGAAATTGGAATTTGAGCACACTACAAGAGAGGAAGACAAGGATAATGTGAGGACAAATCATCAAAAGTAGATAAAGTACCACAACATAAATAAGAATAATTGCCAAGTCAAGATCTACCTAAGGATTGACATTTTTCCAAGCATCACCCCAAAGATTCAGTCATTGGTGCTACTTCAAAAGGTGTAAGCACTAGATCTCAACTTAAATTTTTAGCTAATAATCTGGCCTTTGTTTCTCAATTTGAGCCAAAATCTATTGATGAGACTCTTGGTGATGAGAGTTGGGTGATTGCTATACAAGTGGAACTCAACCAATTTGAGAGAAACAATGTATGGGAACTTGTTCCTAGGCCTAAAGAACATCCAATTATAGGTTGCAAATGGGTGTTTAGGAACAAGTTAGATGAACAACGGTTCCTCATTAGGAATAAAGCTACATTGATTGCCAAAGGTTGGCACCAAGAGGAAGGCATAGACTATGATGAAACCTACGCCCCTATAGCAAGGTTATAGGCAATTAGGAATCTTTTGGCTTATGCATGTCATATGAACTTTAAACTTTTTCAAATGGATATCAAGAGTGCTTTTCTAAATGGTGTCATTGAGGAGGAAGTTTATATTAAACAACCTCCTGGTTTTGAATCTCATAGTTTTATAAATTATGTTTTTAAATTGAATAAAGCCTTATATGGTTTGAAACAAGCTTCAAGAGCTTGGTATGAAAGACTTAGTTCTTTTTTTTTTTTTTTGAAAACTGATTTTGAAAAGGGGAAGGTTGACACAATTTGTTTATAAAAAGGCAAAATCATGATACACTATTAGTACAAATTTATGGTAATGATATCATTTTTGGTGCTACTAATGAATCTCTATGTGAGGAGTTTGCTAAGTGTATGATTATGGAATTTGAGATGAGCATTATAGGAAAGCTCAAGTTTTTCCTTGGCCTACAAATCAAACAAACTGAAGAAGGGATCTTCATCAACCAAGCCAAATACACAAAGGATATTCTCAAGAAATTTGGATGGATGGATGTAAAGTAGAAAAAACACCCATGAGTGCTACCATCAAATTGGACAAAGATGAAAAAGGTAAGACGGTTGATGAGAAGAGATATCAAGGTATGATTAGTTTTCTACTTTATCTTATCACTTCTAGACCTGATATAATGTTTAATGTATCCATGTGTGCTATATTTCAATCTTGTCCTAAAGAATCACATTTGAATGTTGTCAAAAGAATTTTCAAATATTTGCATGGCACATTGCATTTAGGGTTGTAGTATCCTAGAGATTCTTCATTTAGTCTCATAGGTTACTCAGATGCAGATTATGCCAATAGTCTTTTAGATAGGAAGAGCACTTCTAGAACTTGCTAATTCATAGGAGAATGTTTAGTGTCTTAGTTTAGCAAGATCAAGTTTCAGTTGCCTTATCCACCGTCGAAGCTGAGCATATAGCTGCAGGTTGTTATTGCACCTTAGTCCTTTAGATGAAACAATAATTACAGGATTATGGCAAAGTTGTTGATCATATTCCCATCAAATGTGATAATATAAGTGCAATTAATCTTTCAAAGAATCCGATCCAACATTTTAGGAGCAAACATATAGACATTAGGCATCACTTTCTTAAAGATCATGTCCAAAATGGAAATGTTGTGTTAGAGTTTATAAACATGAATCATGAACTTATAGAGATTTTCACTAAACCTCTCAATGAAGAAAGGATGAACTTTAATAAAAGAGAATTGGAAATGCTTGATGAAAGCTCCTTAAAGTGAAAAATTAGGTAATTCTAATATGTTGCATGATGATTGCCTTATGTGATGTATGTGATGTTTAATCCCTTAAGATGTCTTAATTTTGTATGCAATTATGCCTCTAAATGCTAACTTGCATGAATTAAACATCAAAATATTAAAGTGGAACACAATTTTAAATGTCAAGTCTTAAACTTTCATAGTCATCTTTTTGCCTTGTAATTTGCGGTCGCTATTCTGTGATTCACGATCGCGAATTACCAGTACATTTCCCTCGACTGACAACTATCAATTCACAAATGCGACTTTCAATCTCCACCACAAATTTGTTCAAATTTCAAAACTTTTAATAGTTGAACACACCATTTCTCGAGGATTTTTTATACGTTACTCATTTTTTAGAAATAGCGATCACGATTTGCATGTTGTTGTTGCGAATTTGAGTAACTACCACAAATTTAAGTGATTTATTGCCAACCATTGCACTCCTTCATTTAATTCTTTTTTTTTTTTTACCATTTTTAGCTATTTTCACACCCTTCCTTATCCTACATAAACCTCGTAAATAATGAATTTCATCACTCTTACTAAGATATCTCAATCCATTCTCTTCTTTACTCATAAATATTCAAATCTTCCATCAATTCTCCAATGGCCCCCAAGAAAGCATCAAGAGTAGAGAAGGGAAAGGCAGTAGGACAACCTTCTAGACCCCCGACCCTACACTAGATGAAAGGGATTACAAAAGAAGAGAAAAATCGCTACAAGGTGAATGACTTTAAGATTATCCTACCAAATAAAATCCCTTCTATTTTTCTTTTTGAGTTGTTGGAAATTAAAAATGAAATCCACGCATTTCTTTTAACCTGGGGTGGAACAAATTCATATTTCGTGTCAAGCCTGGATATGAAGAAATTGTACGAGAGTTCATTTGTACCGTGACTCTAAGTCGAAGAACCGAATCACATGCTGACCAATATGGGTTATATTTCATGCTTTTAGAGACCTATTTTTCATCACTTTAGAACACTTATCTAATCTTTTCAACCTTCAAGTCAGAGATGACATTTTGTTCATCATCTTCGCTTTTGATATTATCTATTTTGAGTTTTGGCCTGAGATTTCCATCGACACCAAACATGATCCCAAAACCTTATTAGCCAAATACATCTGAACCCTATCTTTTTGGGTACTTCATCGTATCATCACCTTTTCTGTTAACATAATGAAAAGGTATCCCAAGAGGATCTCACTTTCCTTTTTTGCTTATAAAGAATAAGCCTATACAAATTTGTCATTATCTTGCGGATCAACTAATTCACATGAGCCCAAACAAAAGAGTTAGTTTCTTCTCCCTTCTCATGTAATTGCCATCTACAAATATGTTAGTGCTCTTAATGAGGAAAATGAAAAAATCCTCACTAAGAAGTTTCTTTCCTCTTAAAACTTTTTGGACCTTAGTTACCTTATCAATGCGAAAGCCATTCATTCTTATTCTTATGCTTATACTTTAGGTGCCTTTAGAGCAAAAAAGTTAGAAACATCCCAAGCCTCCAAAAGAAAAAGGCTTGTCATTAAAGAAGGATCACAAGTCCAACCACCTCAACCAAAACCTATGACCAAAATCTATCTTGCCACCATCAACCGAAAATTGAACAAGGTGAAGAGGATGCTCAAGAGAAGATTTCTCCTCTTTTTCATACCTATACAGTGACTTGATGGATTTACAAGAGAAAGTCGGTGTTCCTCCTTGCCATCTTCCAGATTTTGAGGATTAGGAGGACACACCATAAGAGGAGGACAATCAAGAGGTTAAGGCAGGTGATGAAGCTGAGGGAGGTGGACATAATAAAGAACAAGATGATTATGGAGACGATGACAGTTCTCCTAGCTTTCAGATTATCTTTAGGATTTCTATTTTTCTTTCTCTATTTCGTTTTTAAATTTCTTGATGTAAACACTATTGATCCCATAGTTTATAAATAAATAAAAGTGTTTTATTTGTAATTTTTTTTTTATCTCATATGTTATGTGATTGCAATTTTTCATGTTATGTTATGTGATTGCAACCTTATAATTATGTGAGTTATTATTTCCTCCTTATGATCTCTTTATCTGACCTTTATGCTTTCACTTACTCTTTTATATTTACCCCCTTTTTGATCTTGCCAAATGGGGAAAAAGAAGTATGAAGAGAAAATAAGTAATGCAGAAAAGCATAAGTTGAGAAGGAGCATTAGTAATGTAGAAAAGCATAAGTTGAGAGGGAGCATTTTTTTCAAACTTGGAGTACTTAGAACTTTTTTTTGACCATTTACTAGAATTTCCTCAAGTATTCATTTATCATTTCATCATTGACCATCCCAACTTCACAACTCATGCATTTGATTTTCCTTGAGATCAATTTAAGTTGTCAAAATAAAAAGGGGGAGATTGTTAAACTAGGTTGGTTAAACCTAAGTCATGAATCTCTTTTGATCTTAATAATAGAAATTGATCAATTATAATGTTTTCATTAAGTGTTGTTTTGTTGTTTATAAGAAAGTTTTTAAATTGGAAGTTGGATGGAAATCAAAATCTCTAACCATGTGAAGGTCATCCAAATTTGTAATATGTATCCTCTAATTCACAATCGTGAATAGCTATAAGGGTGGAAGGAGCTAGGCCAGAGGTATTCGCGGGAAATTCGCAGCTATGACTTAGCCGAAGGAAATGAATTTGAGTCACAGAGGAATTCATAATGGCTATCGTGTTATATGTCGCAACCATAAATTCCATAATGATAAATAAGGGAACAAAAGCAACAACCACATCACACCAAGTGTCCATGGTAACCGTTGAATATCAAAAATCATAAGGGCGAATAAATGGTCGCGACCACTAATTAAGAAGTTGTAATTTCCTCACCAAATAGAGAATTCATAATTTTAGTCGCGCCCAAGACAAAGTGAACTCACAGCTTCGACTTTTAAGAAGTTGGTAAAACACAACGGTTATATTTCTTAAACAACAAATTGAAGAATGACACATGAACTAGCTATTAAACACAAAAAGGGGTTCTCTATCATAATTACTAGCTCCTCAGTGCAAATTGGAAATTTGTGATTGCGAACTACTAGTAGCGACCGCGACTTCTGCCTGACATGCATTTAATGCAAAAACTACCTACCACAACTTAGAGATTTTGGGATAGTTTTAGAGTAACATCTCTTTAGTGGATGTGGGCTATAAATACTCCACCAAATAGATGTAAATGCAAGAGAATTCAATTCATTGTAACTAAACTCTTGCCAATTTGCTACTCATTATTTTACTTTTCTTTAATGCATTATTGATTATTTGTTGTGATCAACAAACACCATTGTAAGTAGGTTGAGAGTTAGTCTAGATTCAAAAACTCTTGTAAGAGATTGAAGTGTGAGCCTAAAAACACTTGTGAGAGGTTTTTGTGTGAGCCTCGAGAACACAAGTTGCAAGGGTTTTTATGTGAACCATAAACAAAGTTGTATAAGTTTGGTGTGAGCTTGGAAACCCAATTTAGTTGAGTGAAATACCAAATTCTAAAGAATTAGGAAGTGGACGTAGGGTTCATTAACACCTGAAGCACTATAAACCTTTGTGTTGATTTTTCTCATCTCATTCTTCACTTCCTAAACACATTAACCTTCCTTTTTTTAATTTTTAATTAACCACTAATTCAACCTCCTTTCTTAGTGCCCTAGGCTAACATTGACATAAAAAATTTTTCTGCATGCAAGACATGATGGGTAACGCAAGCTCGAGCAACTAAAATCCAACCTAATTAGAAAATGCATAGATCCGACCGAAAAATGACCCAACTTGAAATGATCCGACCTGAACCATTTGCTACCTCTATTAGACAAAAACATGCCTAGGTCCCTTGACTTAGATTTGGATGTGCTATAACCTATGGATATGATGTGATACAAACCGGGTTATGAAGTTCCCAATTCGTTTACTAAGTTTTAGGAAATTCCTAAGATGATCAAGAACATGTTAAAGATTTAATCTTTAAATCCCAATTAGACCTTTAGAAAATATGTTTCTAGCAACCTAAATTATAAAAGATTTAAAGTTTGTTAACTCAAATCCCTAAATTGACTAAGCAATTCAAAGATTAGAATTAACCAATTTATGAAATTACTAAGCCTTCACTTAACAATCTCACCAAGTCCTTTCAAGAACTAAAGAAGAGAATAAAACTCACTAAAACTTCTTAATTATTAGGAAAAATGCATACAAACTCTTTTTTGGGGCCTTCTATAAGCTTATAAGGCTTAAACTAATATAAATCCTAATAGAAGAAGGAAAAGAATCTTCCTATGATATTCCTAAACATAATAGGACTTGTATTCCTTTCTAAATACAAGTTTCTTCCGAAAACTTACTAATTTATCTTTTCTTGATAAAATAAGGACAATATTTTAGCCCTATGATTGGTTAATAAAGAATTCAGGATTACAAAATTTGTATCAAAAATCGCTCGAAGCAGCACGACCATGTGCACGATCATGTCATAACTTTTTATCAACATTTTGTGCTTGTTCTTGATGACGCACGACATGCACATGGTCGAGCTTCAACTTTTTGCCTCAATTTCCTCTCTCCAAGAATTAGCCTCAATTTGAACCAAGCTAAGCACCCTTCTTTTGGACTCTATGCTCCTATCCTTGTGCATTTGGTCTTCACACAATCCATTATTTTTTTTAGCCAATCTTTTTGTAATTTTTCCTTACATGAAAGCTTCAAGTGTATCTTTAAACTTTTTAAGCTTTCCTATTATGATTGGATCTTGATGTTGAATTGGATGCTTTGCATCATTGCCTAGAATTTTTACATCATTCCCTCCTTCCTTAATTTGTCCTTGAATCAAAACCTCCTTCAAAGTCAAAGGAGATAAATCGACAATATTAAAAGTAGCACAAACATTATAATTACTAGACAAGTTTACTTTATAAGCACTATCATTAACCCTTTCTAAGACTTGAGAAGGCCTATCTTCTTTAGGATTAAGCTTACCTTTCCTAAGTTCAAGAAATCTTTCTTTTCTAAAGTGTATCCAAATCCAATCACTCGGTTAAAATACTACTTTAACTCTACCCTTATTTGCATTTTTAGCAACTTATTTATTCTTCTTTTATATGCTTAAATGCACCTTTTCATGTAATTACTTAAGAAATTCGGTCTTTTTTTTGCCTTCCACATCAACACACAAATTAGATGAAATAGGAGTTAAATCTAATGGACTTATTCATCTAAAGCCATAAACAATCTTAAAAGGACAATGGTGCGTGGAAGAATGTACACTCCTATTATATTCAAACTCTATGCGTGGTAAACACTCCTCCCATGATTTTAAGTTCTTTTCAATCAAACCTCTCAAAAGTTACCATAAAGTCTTATTGACAACTTCAGTTTGATCATTAGTTTATAGGTAATAAGTAGTATAAAATAAAAATTTAGTTCTCAACTTTCCCCATAAAGTTTTCTAAAAGAAACTCAAAAATTTAGTATCCCTATCACTAACAATAAATCATGCAATCTTATAATTTCTTTGAAAAATAAAGTTGCAATATTAATGGCTTCAGTAGTTTTATGACATGCAATAAAGTGTGCCATCAACAACCACGAAGATAGAATCATCACCTCAATTAGACCTTGGTAAACCCAAAACAAAATCCATAGATATATAAACCCAAGGTAAACTAGGAATGTGTAAAGGCATATAAAAACCATGTGGTTTAGAAGTAGATTTAGGATGTTTGCATGCAACACATTTTTTACAAATTCTTTGAACATTAAGCTTCATATTTGGCTAACAAAATTATTCATGTAAAATTCTAGGGCCTTTTAGACTCTAGAGTGTCCCATAAGTCCACCACTATGGGCTTCCTTAATCAATAACTTATGCAAAAAACTCTTAGGCATATAAAAGTTATTACCTTTAAATAAATATCCTTCATGCCTAAAGAACTTCTTATAAGCTCCCTTTTTGTAATTTGCAAAACAAAAACCAAATCAACAACTACTAATTCATCCGCTAATATATTTCTGAAAAGTTGAAAGCTAAATATCTTAATTATACAATTCTTTGATATACTCAAAATCTAGTAGTTTAAAATTAAGAATAGAGATAAGGGTATACCTTATTGACAATGTATAAGCTGCTATGTTTTCCTTACCTTGTTTATACCTTATAACATATGGAAAATACTCAATGAACTCACTTCACTTAGCATGTTTTTTATTCAACTTTGTTGCCTTTTAAGGTATTTCAAATACTCATGGTTGGTATGAATTACAAACTCCTTAGGACAAAGATAGTGTTGCCAAGTTTGCAAAGCCCTAACTAATGCATACATCACTTTATCATAGGTTAGATATTTTAAAGTATACCCACTAATTTTTTCACTAAAGAATGTAATTAGCTTTCCTTCTTGCATTAAAATCACACCAATACCCACACTTGATGCATCACCTTCAATTTCAAATGTATTAGCAAATTAGACTTCTAACAAATCAAAAAGCATGTTTTATGCCTCCTACCATTTAAAACCAACATTTTTTTTAATAATTTCAGTTAAAGAGGTTGCAATAATGCTAAAATCCTTTAAAAAAGCTCCTATAAAATGTTACCAAACCATGAAAAGACCTTACCTTACTCACATTAGTGGGATTTGACAAAGCCTTAATTGCACTTACCTTTTCTTTACCAACTTCAATGCAATCTTTATTGACAACAAAACTAAGAAAAACACGCTTAGTAATATAAAAAGAACACTTTTTTTAAGTTAGCCAAAAACCTTTCCTTGCACAATACCTTAAAAACTAATTTAATATGTTGTAAATGCTCTTCTAAAGATTTAGAATAAACAAGAATATCATCAAAATAAACAACTACAAACTTACCTAAATATGTACGCAATATATGGTTCATAAACCTAATGAAAATGCTAAGGACATTAATTAGCTTAAAAGGCATAACTAACCATTCATACAAGCCCTATTTTGTTTTAGATGTTGTTTTCCACTCATCCCCTTCACAGATCCTAATTTGATGGTAACCAATTTTTAAATCAATTTTACAAAACTGCAAGCACCATGCAACTAATCTAGCATATCATTTAGCCTAAGAATGGGATGTCTATATTTAATACTTATCTTGTTAATTGCCCCATAATCTATACACATATGCCAAGAGCCATCATTTTTAGGCAAAAGTAAAATAGGTATTACACATGGACTCATACTTTCTCTTGTTAAACTTTTATCCATTATTATTGTGAATGCTAGAGAGAGAATGTTATGAATGTTTGGACAACATGTGACCCCAAGGCATTGGTCTAACTCCTTTACTTTGAATGATATGTTTTGCATGATAACAAAAAAATGAAAAGCATCTAAGAAGTTTTAATGTTTGTATTTTAGTGTTTTTATTTAAGTGTTGTAGCTTGGTCCTTCCAATGGGTGTTGGACCATTCAACAAGCATTGAAAGATGAACAATAGGCATTGAATGAATGCTACAAATAGCCAAAGTCGTTTAGACCTTGTAACGAGATTCTCCCTTTGCAATGTGCATTGGAGAAGTGTTATAGTTTGAGCTATGCACTATAGACCTCAACACATGCATTGTGGTTTCACAACGGATGTCGATCTAGCCTAACAACAGATATTACGTATTTGTAATAAGCGTTGGAAAAGTGCCCTAAATTATGCAACATTTTCTAGACCAAACAATGGGGTTGAAAAACATGCACTAGGCATTACGAGATCTTTAACAGGCATTTAATCATTTATGCAGTTGTTGAAAAATAGAGCACCATTTCATATTTTTTTAGAAAATCAATAATGAAATCATTGCTTTTACTCCAATGAACATTAGAGTGAAAGGCAACAAATGTCAAAGGAGGATCAACGAGCGTTAAAAGTATTCATTACAAGTTCAATGAACATTTCTCAGTATCAACTGGTGTTGTGCCCTATAATGATTAGTTTAATAGAAAAGCTATTTGACTGACCATCAACTTTTTCAATAACAAATTTTTTGAGTTTGGCTATATAAGGACAATTTCTAAAGACTAGAAATAGGATAGAAAGTTTGGTGAACATTAGTAAACATCTTAAGAGTATTTTTGCAACTCTTTATGCAAACCTTTAGTGGTGTTGCTTTTATTTAGGTAGTGTGAGGCTTATTTTTGCTACTCTTTTGATAGTATATTTTCTTAAGTACTCAAAGTGTATTTGTTGCCTAATTTGAGAACTTCTTGGATCTATCCTTGCTAGTGGTTGTAAAGGTTGGTATTGCACCTTAGAAAAATACCAAGGGTTGGGTTGGCTCTTTTGTTCCTTGTTAAAAGATAGTGATTGTAAAGGTTGTCCTTGAGCTTAAAAAAGGAAGCTTCTTCCTTAGACTGGTAAAGGAAGGTTTTTTTATTGAGCCTAAGAAAAAATAGAAAGGCCTAAGTGAAAGCTTGGGTAATGGAGTAGGTACATTGCTGAACCACTATAAATCTTTGTGTTGATTGTGTGATTGCTTATATCTTTTATATGTTTGTGTTTTTATTTACAACCCGATTCATCTCCCCTCTTAGGTTGCCTTATCTACCAATCATTCTAACAATTAGCTCTGCTAATTGCCTTTGAAGTTCCTTTGTCTCCTATGGATTACTTCTATACGCTAGTCTATTTGGTATTTGTGAGCCAAGAAAAAAGTTAATTTAGTGTTTTATACCTCGTAAAGGGGGTATTCCTTTTGGCACTTCCTCAAGAAACAAATCTGAAAAGTCATGCAATAAAGAAATAAAAGAAGTAGGCAGAAATTATTTTAGATTATAAAAAGAATGAAGAGCAAATCACACGTCTTTATATAAAAGCATAGCCATGGGTCTTTTGGCTAGCAGGACTTTCCTCACATCACTCTATTTTTCATATAAACTCTTTTTCACACCCTCTCTTTTTGAATGCCCCTTTCTTTTCTTTTGGGCATCCTTTTTTTCCTCTCATTTTACCACTCTTATATCACACCCCTCTATTATTTTCTCACAACTCTTCTTTTGCCATATTGATTTTTCTTTTTCTAGGTTAAATGTGCTTTCTTTCTCTCTCTCTCGTTACCTTTTGATCCTCAAAAATTTATTGAGTTGTTAATGAATACAAAATAATATGCTTACCCCTAAAATCAAACTCATAAGTATTAGAGAATCCATCATGTTTGGGTTGCCTATCAAATTACCATGGTCGACCTAAAAGTATATGGCTAGCTTGATAGGAATAACATCACAAAACACTTCATCATTATATCTACCAATAAAAAATGATATCAAAACTTGCTTAATGACTTTTACTCGCCCACTAACATTTAGCCATTACAAGTTATAAGGTTTAGGATGTTTCAAGGTTAGGAAATTTAGCCTTCCAACAACATAGGTACTTGACACATTAATGCAACTACCACCATCAATAATAGCAAGACATAAATTGCCATTTATCATACACCTAGAATGAAAAATGTTTTCCCTTTGAATTTGATCATCCTTAACTTACACACTTAAAGAATGTCTAGCCACAATAATATTCTTACTAGTTACCTCATTGAGATCTTCCAAATCATCATCACTAGCATCTTCCAAAAGGAGGAGTCTCAAGGTTGGTTACATAACCATCATCTTCATCATCACTTATAATCTCTCCATCACATAAAACCATCATCCTCTTATTTGGGCAATCACATGCCATGTGTCCTCTCCTTAGCACTTAAATCAAATAATTGAATTGGGCCTTTTATGGGGTTTGGCCTTAGATTGAAGTTGGGCTTGCTTCCTCCTTCCTTTTTAGGTGGTTCGATCTTGGGCCTATTATTGGGCTTATCACCACTTTTAAACTTGTTAGTCCAAGAGATTGAATTGAAATTAAGCTTAAAATGCTTACTTTTATGTTGCCTCTGCATCATAATGACATGGTGATATAGTTCTTCTAAAGTGTCATATTGCTTTAACACAACTTCATTAACGATTTCCCCATTAAGACTTACAATAAAATGTGCTCATTAAGGTGATTTCAAGATATTGATAATACTCTTCCACACTCCTATTACCCTGTATAAGTCTTTGCAACTTTTTAAGTGCATCTCTAAGGTAATAACTATGAACAAATCTATTTCTCATGGCTCTCTTCATATCTACCCAAGTACAAATTGATGGATACCCACATCTTCTTCTAATACTTCTAATTTGATCCCACCATACATGAGCATATCTCACAAATTCAATAGTAGCTAATTTAATTTTTTTAGCCTCACCATAATTATGGCAATCAAAAATAAAATCTACCTTATTTTCCCAAGATAGATAGGCTTCAGGATCATTGAAACCTTAAGGTAGGAATCTTCATCTTCATGCTATTGAGATTGCCATCTTGCTTACTAGATCTTTATGAGTTACCTTCCATGGAATCGCCCTCCCCATCATCTTAAACAACCCTCCCATGCCTTGGTTGCTTATAATTGGTATAGGTGTTATTGGAATTTGAGGTGATTTGCAAGCTTTCAATCTTCTCATGTATTACTTGGAATTACTTCTCAATTTGGGCCATATGAGCATGTGATGCTTTCATGAACAACTTCCACTCTGGTTCTTCTTTAGGATCTACCATGGTCAACAAATAATAAAAGAAAATCTTGCCAAACACTCCCTCATGTATTTATACTTAAAAGATAGCACTCACACTCGTGTTTAACTCAAAATAGGCTTTTACCATCTTTTAAGCTAACCACTCTTGCCTTTTATCTTTCAACTTTCTTTTCTTTTAGTTTTTTGAGGACTAAGTTACTTTATGCCAAGAAAAAATTAATTTAATCCCAAATAAGCAAAAATTAAACTTAAAACTACTTAAAAAACAAAGTAGAGTGATTAACTTAAATTGCAAGAAACGGAATTATAAAGATCTAATTAAAAAATAAAGACTAAAAATTTTAGGAATAGCGAAACAATAGTTTTGAACAAAATTTGGATGAGAAATTGAAGCCTAGGCTGAATACTAACTCAATTGCAAAATTGGCTCCTCAATTATACAAAACTAATTTTTAAGCAATTCTTTGTTTCTTCTTTCTTTTCTTTCTTTTTCTTTTCCTTTTTTTTTTTTTTGTCTTTTTGTAATTCTTTTTAAAAAAAAAAAAATTGGAAGCTAAAATAGACTTGAAATTGATTGAACACTAGACCAACTCAAACAAACACAAATAAGGACTTAGAAGCTGAATGAGGGATGTACGACTCAATTTGCCAAAATAGGGTTTACCTTCAATGGAGAATAACTTGGTTTGGCCCTAGACACTTAAAGAAACACAAAGGAAATATTAAAATAACAAGAAATTTGAATTTAAAAGACAAGAATAGGAAAAACTCGAATAGAGAAAGCAAACAAGCTTACTAGCACAATGCAATCTCTTTTTTTGTGATTTTTTTATTCAATTGGACAAAACTAAAATCATACAACAAATAATGATTAATTATGATTAAATAAATGAATTTGGTAAAAGAAACACCAAGAAAATACAATTAAACACTATAGACCAAGAGAGGTCGAATATGGCTTAAGAGGAGAAGAAAAGAAGTAAAATCAAATGCAAAATATGTAAGAAAAAATAAGAACACAAATATGGATAGATAACACCTTGATTTTTATGCCTAAGCTCTGATACCAAATGGTACAAATTGGGTTATGGATTTTCCAATTTGTAGGCTGAGTTATAGGAATTTCCCAAGATGATCAAGAACAAGATAAAGATTCAATCTTAAATTTTGACTAGTCCTCTAAAAAACTTATTTCTAGCAACATAAGTTATAAAAATTTAAAGTTTGTTAACTAAAATCCCTAAACTAACTAAGCAATTCAAATATTATAATTAACCAATTTGTGAAATTATTAAGCCTTCACTTAATAATTTCACCAAGTCCTTTCAAGAACTTAAGAAGATAATAAATCTCATCCAAACTTTTTAATTATTAGGAAAACTCCATACAAACTCAATTTTGGGGCTTTTTATAGGCTTATAATGCTTAAATTAATACAAAAATCTTAATAGAAGATGGAAAAGAATCTTCCTAGGACATTCCTAAACAAAATAGGACTTGTATTCCTTCCTAAATATTATTTTCTTCCTAAAATTAACCAATTAATCTTTTCTTAATAAAATAAAGACAATATTAAATTCTTATGGTTAGCTAATAAAGCATTCAAAATTACAAAATTTTTGTGTCAAAAATCACTCAAAGTTGCACTACTGTGTCATTATATTATGCTAAAGGATCACAAAGTTGCATGGCCATGTTCATGGTCGTGTCATAAATCTTTGCCAAAATTTTATGCTTGTTCTTAACACTGCACAACCATGTGCATAATAGTACTTCAACTTTCTACCTTAATTTTCTCTCTCCATGAATTGGCCTCCATTTGAACCATGCTAAGCACCATTTTTTTAATGCTCTATGCTCCCATCCTTTTACATTTGGTCTTCATGCAATCCATTATCTTTTTTAGCCAATGTTTTTGTAATTTCCTCTTGCATGAAAGCTCTAATTACATCTTTAAACTTCTTGAGCTTTACTCTTATGATTGGAACTTGAAGTTGAATTAGATCCTTTGCATATTTTCCTATACTGTTTGCATCATGATGGGAGGTAGTTGTTAAAGTTGATGGTACCATTAGACTTTAGGGCTGTGTAAGTTTTTATTTTAATCTTAATATGGCACTCAACTGTGTTCCTTTTTTTTTTTTTTTTGGTTGGTTGACATGCACTTTATTTTTATATTACATATATATTGATGATTATGCATGTTCCCATTTGAGATTATGTTTATACCCTTTTCCCCTTGATGAGTGCTTGTAATGATTTAACGCCATGATTGACTTGAGAGGCACTAGATGAATGATCCAGGACTATTAATTTGACTAATTAATAATATTTCAAAAATTATAAGTGTGAACTAATGATGACTGAAGGTTGAATCACTAAATTCAAGTGATTTAGGGATGCCTAACCTATTTTCCCTGTTGTACCCAATTCTTGAACTCAATCTCTAATGGGGTGAAGATGAATTAGGCCTTATAACTAACTTATTAAGCTTAAAATTTATACTTGGTTAGAATTTTATCTTGACCAAAGTCATGTGGCATCGCCATTTTAATTAGAGTGATACGGAAATATTGCTTGGCCTAGGTCTTTTATTGACCATTTCATCACAAATAAGGGTTTCAGAACTTATGAGGCATTTTAAAGGGTCCATTGATGATCCTAAAACATGTGCCATAATAGGGTTGTACCAATGTATGACCCCATCCTCTTGACCCCTCAATGGTCGATAAAAGGTGAGGAGTCAGAACTAATATTTCACTTGTTTGAGTGCAATCACAAAAATCGAGGCACTTACAGTAGTGAATCCATTAGGACTCAAATTGACTTCACATTCAATCTCTGGCTCACTTTTGCAATATTATCCTTATTATTAATGGTCTATCGCATTCATTTAGCCTTTACACTTCATCATATGCACTAGGTCTGCCCTTTAGACAAATTGATGAATTCTCCAAACTTGAGACTTAAGCTCTGTTTAGGCTGAAAAGATGGTAAGAAGGGTTCATCACTCACTAGCTAAGTACCTTTGAGAATATGAAATAAAGGGTATATGATAATTGTTTTGTAAGATTGTGGGAGTGATCAATTATAACAATCTCTTCGACCATTAGGTGTATATAGGAGCTAATAGTACCTTGGAATATAACACCCTACTTGTTTACATCTTTTCTTTAGGAGGATTGAAGTCCTTAAAGAACATGGTTAAGTATTCCCATATGTAAACATGCAATATAATTCCCTTTACCTTGATGTAAATATTCCAAACCCCTTATATAAATGCTTATGTATTTCCCATTCTCCACTATGTAAATGTTCTCATTCATATAAATGCTTCCTATTTGAATACTTATGTACATCGAGATTTTTCTTTTATTTGTATATTCTTCACCATTAATGTAAAGGGATTCTTTTATAAATGTTAACACCTTTTGTTGATTCTTTAATCTCTTTGTATAATGTTCTTTTAGGACCTCTATCTTACTCAATCTAAATGACCACACATGTTCTTTATCCTATAATGATAGAAAAATAATGACACACCTTGGAAAGAGCCATTAGAACTCATTTGTAGTAGTAATAAGGTAAAAAGGATCTATTGTGAATAATTTGTAAATTCCAAGTAAACATGCATCATTATTTGTTCATGCATATGGCAACCATAGGTCCATCCAAACACTTTGGAAGAGTAGAGGAAATAGGTTAGTGTGAGCATCAAATTGTAAACTTTAGGATATGGGCTTGATGATGAAAACTACTCTAGTTCTTCCTCAAAATGCAAGAGTAATTGCAAAAGAAATAGGGATAAAAAAAGCCTTCGATCAAGCCTCAAACTAAGCCCAAGCCCATCTGGCCTAAAAGCTTGAATCTGCTAGCCCTTATTTAATGGGCTATACAACCAACCTATTTAACTGTACAACCAACTTGCTTGACTACATAACCAACCACTTGTTTAAACAACTAAGCCTTAAACCCTAGCCAACGTAATATTCTAAAACCTTACCCTTTGTAAATTAATTGGTTGTACAACGAACTGCTTGGTTGCATAGACCACTTTGAAACCTTAATTCTATAACCTTCATGGCCCCTTTGTTTAGTACATGTCATGAATGAGGTGCAAGTAGGGCTATTCTCGCTCCGGTGCACTCCTCTCTCTATAAGTATCCCCCTAATTTTAAAGAGGGAAACATTTAGATAACCTTAATAAAACCCTGCCAAAATTGTTACCCAAAAACCCTAAATCTACAAAAACTAAGCACATAACCCATTGCACCAAAGATCCAAGGTAGAAAATAGACTTTTGTAATTCATTCTCGAGCATTCCCATTATTTTTTAGAGGATAGATTCATCATTAATTACCTCTAAGGGAAAGAAAGATATTTAAAAGCATCTTAGGCCTTTCATCTCCCCCTCTTTATTCCCTTTATTTTTCTTTTTTCTATTTTAAAAAATTAGGTTTTGGTGGGCTATACAGACCTTTTGTGGTCTGTATAGACCACTAATTAGGCTGTACAGATCACTAGTAGGTCTATACACCCCATTTTTTTTAGGAATAGTTTTATGAAAGACTTTTTCTTTTTCATCTGAATTCTTACCTTCTTCCTGGTTCTTTAAGGTACTTTAGAACTTAAATTGCAAGATAAATGGTAGACCTTGTGGTCTATGACCCATATCCTTTAAAAACATTAAGTTAGGATTAAGAATTCAACTTTATTTCTTTAACTTAATGCTTTAATCTTGTTATATTAATATTTCCTTCTTTACTTTGGCTTAAGCATTATATTTTTAAGGTTTTAGTAATCATTGAATGAGGAAGTGTAAGCCTCTATGATCTCATGAGCTCACAACTTCCTTGAGGATTATGTTTTTGTTGGCATTTCATTTTCTTTTCACTAAAAGAGAGGGGTTGCCAATTCTGTAGCTTGTAAATTCCTTTTTTTCTCTTTTTAGGAGATTTTATGATTTTAATTTACGGAGAAAGGTTCATCCTTAATGATCCCTAGTATGTCATATCTCATGTATATAGTTTTCTACACATTTTAGTCTTTTGAGTTTTTATTCTAAGCTTGTTTTGCCTTTCTCATGGCTAGTGGCATATTTAGGGATGTTTTAGCTACTTTGGCGTGCTATTTGGAGGAGGGCTCAACAACCCTAGGATACCATTTGTCAAGACTCTTGCCTTAGGCCTTTAAGATCTTTTAATTTGCATTTGCATTTCATGTTTATGATTTTTTATGCCTTATGATTCATGTGTTTATGCCCTATTTGTTATTGCCATTATTACTATGTGATTCATGTGATGTTGGATGATTGATTGAAGACTTAGAAAAATGCTTAATTCCTTAACTTGGAGATATGGTAAGGTTCTTATTTATATGAATCTTATTTTATTTACTTTGATGATGTTGTCCTTATGTTGATAACTAACTAGTGTGCTTTCTTTGGTGTAAATGCTTATTTCAGTTTGACCATGAACAATGGTCTTAATGGTCATTATTTTGAATGTTGATTATGGATGATGATTTTGAGTATGGTGGATTGATATGTGTGATCACCCTTAAACATGTGGCGTGACCCCTATCCCCTTTGATGTTGATTATGATGATGTTTTGCATGATTGGTTAGATTATACTAGAAACATGGCTGGAGGCATTAATTAGACTAATTACTAATAAGGTTAAAATGGTAAACATGAACCAAAGGTGCCCAAAGGCTAAATCCCAATATTTATACGGTTTGGGGGTGCCTAACCTTTTCCCCAAGTCGTACCTAATTTCTAAATCCATTATTTGATGGGGTAAAGATGAATTAGATCTATTAAATGACTTAGATTTAAAATCTACCTTGCCTAGATTCTTATTTTGACCAAAGTTGAGTGACAACTCCACATTTCCTAAGGGATAATACTAATATATTTTCTAGATTTGGTTCCTCATTGACCACCAAATTGGAAAAGGGCTTCAAACTTATGTGAGGCCTAAAGGATCCCCCATTGATCCTAACATGAGCCATCATTTGGGGTTATTATCAAAGTATGACCCCTCATCCTCTCAATCCCTCATTGGTCAGTAAAAGAATGGAGTCACAAGCAAGATTTCACTCGTTCGAGCGTAGCTGCGAAATTCGATGGCGTTCACAATAGCCTCTCCACTGGGGACTCAAATTTAACTTTACATTCAATCTTTGATTCACTTTCTTACTATATTAACTTTATAATTAATTAGTCCAATTGCATTCATGTAGCCTCAACAAATCACAACATGTACCAAATTTGCCCTTAAATGGGTTCTCCAAATTTCAGACTTAAGCTCTATTTGAGCTTAAAAGATGGTAAGGAGGGTTCATCACTCATAAGCCAAGTACTCTTGAGTATATCAAATGAGGGGTCATGAAAATAGTCCCCCATGCTTGTGGTAGCCATCAACTACGATAACCATCTCAACCATTTAGGCATATGTAGGAGCCAATAACACTTTAGAATAATATATCCCTTTGTTTGCATTTCTTCTTTAAAAAAGGGTTGAAGTCCTTGAAGAACATGGTTATAAATCCCCAATGTAAATATCAATGTTATCATTGTAACATCCCTATCCACGTTCATTCTCATTATCACATGAATATATTAATTGCATAAATGATATGAAACCCACATGAATATACACATTAGATAAATAATCATTTAGACATGTGAATTGTAAAAGCACGACCATGACACTTGCATCGTTGCATCTGGGGACACTTGAACATATCTGTAGTGTTCGTATAGTTGCATGACAAATTGTTTTATGTTGTGTGCATGTTATAGTATCATAGATAATGGTGTTATAGAGCTTATTTAAGAGTATAAGGAGCATTTAGGGATTAAGAGATGGATGAAGGTGCTTAAAGAGTGAAGAAAAGGGACTAAAAGAGGAAAAGTGACCCTCTAACCAATGGAAATGAAGCACCATGATTTTATATTATTATAATAAGTTTATATCTGCTAATTAGGGCAGAATTGAGGGGTAAGTCGGGAGGTATTGCAGAAAGAGAGAGAGAGAGCTACGGAAGAAGAAGAAGAAGAAGAGAGGGAGAAGAGTGAGCTGCCTAAGGTTTTCTAATTCTGGGACAATAGGTAAGTTAATTTATCTTCTTCTCAACTGAAATTAACCTCTCATGACATGTTAATCGTGCATAGTTAGTGAGAATTATGGAGTAATTGAAGTAGAGCTCTTGGATGGAAGTTATACACCAAGAGAACAAGAGCTGATTCTGTTGATTTTGTTGTTAGAGCAGAATTTTGAACCCACAATTTCATAATCCTAGAAGAAGAATTAGGGAAAGTGAAAAATATGAAAGTTGTAGCTTTATGTCTCATATAAATGTGTATGAAACAGTTTTGCTTGGTTTTGTGTATGTGAGGAGATAAGACTCCTTCAGTACGACTAGGTCAAATCTGAACCGAGATTATCTCAGTCTTCTGTTTTCTTACATTTTGATGGCTTTATATTCTGATTTTGACAAAGTGTAAAACATGAAATTTTTAGGGTTATGTTCTCTCTAAACACCTGTAAACCAGTTTTTATTGATTTTCTGTGTGGAAAGAGTTATGGCTCATTGATTGGGACTGATTATATACCAGGGTGAAACCCACCTTTCTTTTGAATATGTTTTCCAAGTATTTGATGGCCATAGATTCAGAATTTGATGATGGTACAAACTTTAAAATTGTATATTTATGTCTGATATACATTCCTTTGAAATATTTCCATGCCAAATTCAGCATGGTTGTTGAGATATTATTCCTTATTCATGACTGGTTGTCAACATTTTACAAACCTGGTCACCCTAAGATTGTTCCTTTGTTTTGGTGACCTTATAAACTGAATTAGACAATGAGTAAAACATGAAAAATGTTCCTTTATATTTTTTGTAACTGATGGTAGATTATTATTGTAATTGGATTTGTACAATTTGAGATACACCCAAGAGAGTAAGACCTACTCAGACTGAGAGGACACTGCAACAGGGCAACATTCAAAAATTCACCACATTTTGTGTGTGTTTGATATTGTCCTGAAATTTGAATATGTTGTCTCATTATGTGTCTAGTTAGTTATAAAAAAAGAATTAATTCATTTGGATAAGTATATCTAAAGTTATTTCTATGAGAGTGTAGCGAGCTCAGGCTACCCTATTAGAAATATATGCATAAACACTAGGTCCACTTCCATGGATCATACCATAACTGCACACCAAGCATTCATAATCATTTTGAAATACTTATAACCATGTATGTATCAAGTTATAGGATCTCAAAACTTTGAGGAAGCCCTAGAGAGAGAAACAAACATACTGCAAAGGTTGGTAACATCAAAAGGTAAGTAAAAACCATAGTTTGATTCAATGGGTGTATGTGATAATTGTATGATATGATTATGTTCTATTACATGTATATATGATTGAATTGTTACATGTTACATGAAAATATAAGTCAAGTGAGAATGGTTGAATTGTTACATGTTACATGGGAATAATATGATTATGTTCTATTACATGTATATATGATTGAATTGTTATATGTTACATAGGAATACAGGCCAAGTGAGAATCAAATGCTCTTAACGATTACTTGGCATATCATTTGTGAATAAGCACTTACACATGGAACTAAAAAGGCGTTGTGACTGGCTTGTCAAACACTTGCAAATCACGTGGAAGATGGACCAATAGGTCCCAAATCATATGTTAAATGAATTACAGGAAGATGAACCAATAGGTCCCAAATCATATGTTACATGAATCACATGAATATCCAGAGTAATGTTTGCATTGCACAGTCATGACAAAAACAAAGCTATTGCATTTTCACTTGCATAGTCAATTGTTATACTTACAATATGTTTTGATGATAATTGATTATGGATTATGCCATGAGAATTTGATTATTGTTTTTATTCACTGAGTCACGACCCACCAAATCGCAAATCTTTTTCAGATACCGAAGAATAGGAATTGGACACTTTGGTACTATGAGTTTTACATTAAGACACATGGACCACAAGTCATCGGCTGAATTCCAACTCTCTCTCTCTCTTCGTGTCATGACATTAGTCAACATATATGTACATGAAAATACATGTTGGATTATGTGTGAAGGATAGATAAAACTTTTATGCATATGTACTTTGGACCTGAATGATATGAGTTTTGTAAATGAAAATGGTCGTTACAGTTATCGTGGTATTAGAGCAGTATGAGTTCTGTCAAATGAAAATGGTTGTTACATGTATATGTGCATTTATACCTTTTTCTTTTTTACTTAGCTAGTTCCTTCATGCTAAGTTTGTAATGTATCCCATATTTCTTTTGCTAAAATACACACTTGCAACTTAGCATACTGAAATTTATAGATTACACAGAAGATAACATGCATTCCTCATTTATTTTTCAAAATTGACTTATTCTCTTCAGCTATCCATTCAATCTTAGGCTTTGGTCCTATAACATCTCCAACTAGTTCTGATCGAACTTCTCTTCCTTTTTCAATAATGTCCCATAGGTATATGGTTTCACTATTAAGAAATATCTCCATACAATTTTTCTAGTACTTGTAGTCATATCCATTGAAGAAAGGTAGCTTATGAATTGATTGTGATTCTTTATGACCTGCTATCATCTTTACTCTGAGCACTTAAGCTTTGATGAAAAGACTAATTATGATACCAATTATTATTCCTTGGTGCCCCAATAAGAAGTGAGAATATGGCAATGGCAAGTAATAAAAAAATAAGAACAAGTGCAGAAAAAATGAAGAATCAAGACAACCAATTTACAGAGGTTAGTAGCAACTTGCTTATGTCCTCTCCTCCATTATTCTCACTAAAGCCTTTAACTATTTAGATAGCTTACAACAACCTTTATAATAGTAGTTACCTTTACAATAGTAGTTTTTAGGCACTACCATGTCATAATAAGTAGACTTATGGGTGTTACTAAGATCGTTTTCCAAAGTAGTTTATAGGTACTACCTTAAACCTTTCACAGAGTATGGCTTTAGATCTCCTAAAATCTCCTAACCAATGGTTTTCTCAAATGAAATTACAACTTGGAAAGTTAAGAAAAACTCTCTCACTTAAGCAATAAACAATTCAAAATACACTTACAAGGTATACTTGATTTGGTCGAGGGTTTTGAGATAAAGTGTAAAAGATTGTTCTTTAAACTCTATTTTTAAAGATAGCTCTTATAAGCTTTGACAAATATCTTCTCTTGTAAGCTAGATCACTTTTTTTCACACCTTTTATTCAAATATAGCTCTCATAATACATTTTTAAACATTTTTTTTTATTGTGAGAGGGTCATTTAATAGGTAAAGACACAAAATTATTCATTATAAAGAAAGTTGTCACTAGAGTAGACATTCAATGTTTGTTAAATATTCTCCACACCTATTCTTTAGTCATCAATTGGGTGATTTTCAAATAAAATACAACTTTAATAGTTATTAGTACTGTCGAAATGCCTGTTGGAACTAGCTATCATAGAGAGATTTGCCTATATGCTCCTCTTATAACTTTCTCAATTGTTTAATCAACAACTCTTTTATGGCCATTGGCAATTCTTAATGCCTGTTGAAATTCAACTTCAACATCTATTGAGATACAAACAATACCAATTGCAAATTTCCAAAAGGATTTGAACTTAATGCTTTGTTTTTCAAGATTTTCAGCATATTCAATGGTTGTTGGTGAACTTCCAATGCCCATTGAAAATGATCTCAATGTCTGCTGCATTTTTTAGAGTGACTTGTTAGAGGGTCTAGAGAACTTAGCTTTGCCTAGGAACTTCTCTAATGCTCATTGGTAAAACCCAACACCTATGTTGAGATCATGAGAATTTTGCTTAAAACAATTCACTTGGTCTAACACTTGTTGCAAAGAGTCATGCCAATTGTAAAAAGACTTGCACAACTCAAGTGATTATGTCATCTAATGCCTATTGTACTTTAGAAAAACACTAGTTGTGAGGTCCAAAAGATTTTACTCATACTTGGGTGTCATTTCAATACTTGTTAAGATCCTTCAATGCTCATTGTTGGAGTCATAATGCTTGTTGAAATATGGCAACACCCGTTAGATATGAATACTTAGAGTTTTCACCATAACTCTTTCTCCGAACATCTTTCTTAAATAAATTGATGTACCTATAAGATTTTATGTAATTAACTAGGACAAAGATTAGCTTTTATATGTGTTTGTAATCATCAAAATAAGTTTGGTTCATCGTCCTTCCCAAGTTAGGTTCAACCAAAAAGTAAAAGAAAAAATAGCCACACTTTAATATCCCAAACTAAAGGGATTTCATTTCAATTATTTTGGGTATAATTAAGTTGTTTATGCTTCTTTGTGTCTCTTTAAACTATTTATTTCCTTTGATGTCTTTGACTCATTACGTTCTAGTTATTTCTTTCAAGCACCTTTCATTTCATTTAGAGTTTTTTTATTTTTTTAGCTCTTTGATTACTTTTCTTTAAGATATTGTTTTGCAATAACTAAATCTTTGAAATTATTATTTTTGAAAATGTTTCCAATTATTGATTACTTTTTGTGATTTGTTGATTTTGATTCTTTTAAGAACATAAATAAGGCTAGCTTGAGAGGTAAAAGACAAGAGTGGTGAGATAATTAGAGGGTAAAAGTAGACAAATTATGTGAAACATGAGTGATCATCATCTATTTGAGTGCAAACACGTGAGGGAATGTGTGACGAACATTTATCTTTTATTGTTAACAAATTTTATAAGTTATAAACATGAGTGATGAAAAAGAACCACAAGACATTAACATGAAATTGTTCGTAAATGTTGTTGTTGAATAGTTTTAAAGACTAAATGTATGGTTGGATGACCTACATTCTCCCTTAAGTTCTAAATCCTATAGAAAATGTGTGATTGAGGAGGAGGGAAAATATGATTTATTTTGTGAGGAATCATTTTGCAATATAGGCAAGAAGGCCATTTCCAAAAGAGATAGCAACCTAAATGGCATCAAGATGAAAATTCCTTCCTTTTAAGGCAAAAATGATATGAAGTTATACTTAGAGTGGGAACTAAAGATTGAGCATGTGTTTAATTGTCATGAGCACTCTAAGGAGAAGAAGGTAAAATTGGTAATCATAAAGTTCACCAACTATGCTAACATATCGTAGGTTCAATTTGTGAGCAATAGATAAAGGTATAGAGAGAGGCCTATTTGGACATGGGAGGACATGAAATTGGTAACATGTAAAAGGTTTTTATCCCTATATATTACTATCATGATTTACATAGAAAATTATAAAGTTTAGTGCAAGGTTCTAAAATATTGAGAACTACTACAAAGAGAATGAGATAGCCATAATAAGAGTTGATATGGAGGTGGGTCGTAAGGCTACCACAGTAAGGTTCATTAGAGGCTTGAACAAGGAGAATGCCAACATTATTGAGTTCAACACTATATCAAGATGGTGGAGCTCTTACACAAAGCCATTAAGGTGGAAAAATAACTCAATTTTAGAGAAGCCATATCTAGTTCATCATGGAAGGCTAATTGGAATGACAATAAAGCCATCATAAAGCCAAAGGAACAGACAAAGCCAAAATATTTGATTGCTACTTTAAGAGGTAAAATCAAAACTGAAACTCCTTCTAAATCACGTGATATTATATGTTTTAGGTGCTAAGGGTTAGGGCATATTGCTTCTCATTGTCTAAATAAGAGGACCATGATATTGCTGAAGAATGTTAATGTGCAAAGTGTTAGCTCAAGTGATGATGATATGCCATCATTGGAGGATTATATGGATATGGAGATTAAAGGTTCCATCCAATGTGATATGCTAGTTGCAAGAAAAATACTGAGTGCATAAACCAAAGATGTTGCTGATGAGCAATGTGAGTAGATTTTCCATACCAGATGCCATGTGAAAGTTCAGTTATGTACTTTGGTTAATGATGGGTGGTAGTTGTACCAATGTTGTTAATACATATAAACATGACATGACTTTTGCACTATTATGCATTATCATATGACATAGTCTTATATGTCTATGGGGCATTAGCATAGAGTAGTCATGGTAGTACCCATGGCTCACCAAAGAGAGAGGAGTTAGTCGATTTGCATTTGATAGAAGCATCATGCCAACCATTAAGAGATCAACCTATTGACAGAGTTAGATCTCTTACACATTCTCATGCACAACACATATCACATGGGCAACCACAATATAAAATTGGTGAACCAACAATGCAGGGTCTAGAAATTCAAATAGAAATAAGGTATGAAAAATTAAGAAGCATGGTGAAATGGACTTTAGTGGTACCATATATCCATCAGTGGCATAGGCATGGCTAAAATGAAGACATGGAGTTTTGAATTTGATGAAATGCATACCAAAAGAAAATTTTGATTATACAGTGTCGCTATTACAGGGGAATGTATATGATTGGTATGAAACCATTCCAGGGAGTGATGTCCAACCTCTAATGCTTACATGGGATGATTTTCTTTGTGAATTCAACAACAATTACATGCCAGATGTGTGCAAAGATGATAAAAGAAAGGAATTTCTAAACCTAAAGTAGGGAAAGATGACTATAACTGAGTATGAGGTAAAATTTAATCAATTATCTCATTATGCACCCTTCATGGAGGCCACTGATAAAGACAAATGTTGAAAGTTTGAAGAGGGGCTAAGATGTGAGATCAGAAGTAAGTTAATGACTGCAGATCTTGAACGTTATACTGAACTAAAAACTGCTACAATCAGGGTGGACAAATTAGAAAAAGAAAAGATAAAGTAATGAGTAAAAAGAGGGCCTATTGACTTTGTGGGATATTTTAATAGAAAGAAAGTTTAATGTGGAGATTATATGCCATCACAGTCTAGTACTAGGAGTGGTTACTCTAGCTATAGAGGTAGAGGATTAGGAGTTTCATCGTATGCAACTAAAGGTCAAGGACAAGTTATGTAACAACGACCCTATATATACATTATGGCAGACAACATATGGGTGAATATAGAACATTGATTAGTGGGTGCTACTTTTGTGGGTCTTTTGATCATATGTTTAGAGATTGTATTGAAAGATCAAAATGTCAGAGGGAGGTAGAAGCAAAGGCAGAGCTATATCAGAGCCCACAGTTGAAGTTTGAAAGGCAAGTGGAGTTGGAGTATCATTTGGTAGCGGCAGAGGCAGAGGTAGAACAACCATAATTATCCAAGGTATGAGAATATCAGAAGGTCAGAGTTCTAGACCCCCGACATAAGCCACCATAAGTAATCATTAGTAAACTTTTCCTCTATGATTTAGAAGTTGATGCATTAATTGATCCTAGCTCCATAAATTCATTCATTTCAATGAACATGGCATCACAATTGTGTAGTAAGCATCAACCTTTAGGTTTTAATCTATGTGTTAGTACTCCTTTGAGAGATGTGATGATTTTGGATAACGTATGTTGTGATTGTGTGATTCACATTGATGACATTGAGTTGAATGCTGATCTAGAATTGTTACCATTCCATGAATTTGATGTGAGGACTAGTTGTCCAAATATCATGCAATAGTCAAGTGTTTTACTAAGGAAGTTATTCTGGAATCTCTAAATCATACAAAGGTTATGTTTCAATAGGAAAGGCAAATTGCACCTGTATGTCTAGTTTATGCTATCAAGGCTTTACGCAAGATTAAAAGTGTTGTGAGGTTTATTTGGCACATATGGTAGACATAAGGTTCACAAATCAATTACCTGAGAATATTTTCATGGAAAATGAGTTTTTAGATGTTTTCCCAGCTGACTTACCTAGTTTGCCACCTGATAAGGAGATAAAATTAATAATTGAGTTAGTCCTAAGAATTGTACCAATATCCATTCCACCTTATAGGATGGCTCCAGCCGAGTTAGAAGAATTAAAGACCTAATTACAAGAACTACTTGAAAAGGGATTCATCAGACCTAGTGTGTCACCTTGGGGTGCCCAAGTATTATTTGTTAAAAAGAAAGATGGGACAATGAGGTTGTGCATTGATTATAAGCAATTAAATCACATTACTGTCCTTTACCAAGTATAAATGATTTGTTTGACTAGTTATAATAAGCACATGTGTTTTCTAAAATTGACCCAAAATCAGGATATTATCAGTTCAAAATTTCAACCCATATATACCGAAGACAACCTTTCAAATTATATATGGGCATTATTGAATTTTTTGTGGTACCATTTGGTTGTACCTTTAGTATTTGAAAAACAATTAATTGTGATTTAATGAGTTATGACTCAATGAATAAAAATAATGATCAGATTCTTATGGCATAACCAACAATCAAATATCATCAAGATATATTACAAGTATAATAAATGACTATGCAAATGCAAATGCAATAGATTGGTTTTTGTCGTGACCTTACAAGGCAAACACTACTCTCGAGAATTCATGTAATTCAAGTGACATTTGATTTTGCTAGCTAACATATAACAAGTGAACCATTTGATCAATAACATGAGCTAATAGGACACATTGGCCCTTTTTTTTTTCTTTAAGTGATTTGCAATTGTTTGATAAACTAGTCACAACATTATCGTGCTTATCTAATTCACTTATCTAAACAATTATTCATCCACTGCATATGTTCATGCAGGATTACAAATTATTTATGCAATGAATATGTTAGTGTAAGAATAGCAATAAATGTGGATAGGGATGTTATAACAAGGTACTACTTTTATGCTTATCATAGGGCTTTTCTCGAAGAAAATTAGTGCCCATATACCTTTAAGGAGATAGTAAAATTAGATATGAAAGCTAAGGGAATCAAGATAGATACTAAAGATGTAATCACCAATTCATTTTAGCTCTGATACCAATAACTATAACAACCATATTCATTTACATAACTCATATCATTCATGTTCAAAATACATATGCATAAAGGTTTTATCCATCCTACACACAATCAAACATTTATTTGATATACATATATGTATATGACACAAGG
>CATIWR010079590.1:0-24103 GCA_949677035.1 Omphalea diandra
GCAAATCCCAAATGTTGAGTGCTCTGATAAGTACCAGTTGTAGCCACAATGTGACGTTACAATTTGTGGTATCAAAGCTGATTTACAAATGAGAACAATGGATGTCACAGTTATTGGTTTGACAAATGAATTTAGATGTTAGAGTTTTGGTATCAGAAAGAGCTCAAGCATATGCAGGGCAGACGTGCAAATCCAGGTGTGTATGACATCGCAGGGCTGACGGGCAAATCCCGGATGTTGAGTGCTCTGATAGGTACCGATTGTAGCATTACAAATTGTGGAAAAAAAAAAAACTGGTATCAGAGCAACATGATTTGTAAATATGAATACGGGTGTTACATTTATTGTTATCAGAGCAAATATTAATATTGTCGTTACAGTTAGTGGTATCAGAGCAAATATGAATATGGTTATTACAGTTAGTGGAATCAGAGCCATATGAGTTCTGTTATATGAATACGTTCATTACAGGATTTGACTTCTATGATGAGTTATGTGCTCAATTTCAGGATCAAACTTAAATAAGTCTAAGTTTTTTTATCGTCGCATACACCAAAGGTTTCACCTTTCAAAAGAATAATCCATACTCATAAAAACTTTAAAAAATAATAGAATTTAAACACTAGATTAATAGAAATCTTAAGTGAAATTTATATTATAAAAAATAAATCCTTGATAACGACACCAAAAACTTGATGCGTATGTAACCCTTGCAAGTGCACAAATCGCTTCAAGTAATATAATAATATGTAGAGATTATTCCCATGAGAATTATTTTGCACAAGTACCAACCAAGTCTTAATTCTCCTATTTTCTAACAATCAAAATAGTGAGAGAATAATAAACAAAAACTGAAATTACAAAAATAATTAAACAAAATTGAAATTAAATTAGAAGAACTCTTATGAAATTGATTTTATGGAACACTGGTACACCACAACGCCATTCTATAAATATATTAAGAGAATTATTTCAATTTAGATTAGGTTGTGCTTAAAGATGGATTTTCCTAATTTTCCTAACAATCTCTCTTAAACAATATTAAATCTATTATCTTTGAAATTATGCCTACTCTCATGGTCACAAAATTCAATAACAATCCATTAAGTTTTATGAATAATACTGAAATATCTCTAAAAGTCAAGCCTACTCTTGTACTCTCAATCTTCTAGTTTAATATGTTAGGACTAACCCTAGACTTCCACTCTTACTCCATCTAGAATCTCAAACGTTGCACATATGTGGTCGTCCTACATGTAAGACCAGTTAAGTTAAAATATATTAAATTAAGACACCCAACACAATTGAAGCAAAATCTCATCATATAATCATGAAATAAATATTGAACTTTCACCTTAATCCTTGAAATTGAAGAATTAGTTCATCTTAGAAGAAGAAAAAGAAATCCATTGAATTTAGCAGAAGATTTTCTAAAGGAAGAGTCTTGCTAAACAAAATGAAACCTTAAGAGAAAATGCCCTCCAATCTTCATAAAATCTTTTTTTTTTTATTTAGTGCAAAGGTTGGATTCATTTTTCTTTCCTAAAAATCTCCTTTTTTTTTTCTAGATATCTCACTTTAAAATAGGTCACAAATCTCTTAAAAGCAACCAAAATTTACATTTTTAAATCTGGACCTAATGCTTTGCATGGCCCATGAACGATCTACTAAATACCAATATGTTTATACTAACTGGTAAAATACGTTGGTCCTTGCAGGGTTCGTTGCATGGTCCATGCAACATTGCTGAAAATCACACCTTCAATTTCAAGAAATTCCAACACAAATATAAAAGAAGCAGAAAATCAACTAATTCCAAAGTAAAAACTCTATAAAACAAGAACAATTCCTGATTTATAACCTAAAATATGTACTAAAATTACTCCTAGCACCTTTCCTTGGTTTCTTCTTTCTTTTCTCCTATGTATAACTCCTTGGACCTCCTTGATTGCATAACAAGCATTCTTCTTCTTTTCATTTTCATCAGAATCACTAGAGCATACCTCCACTTCTCTGTCCTTCATGATGGATTTGATAGCAAGTGTTTTCTTATCTTCTTTTTCTCTCAACTTTTTCATCTTCTCATACTTCTTAATTGTCATTTCATAAGTGAGAAGCTTTCCAATGAGGATATCGATTGGTAGTTTACCAATGTCTTCATTTGATTCTTCAATACTACACACTCTTGTACCAAATTTCTCCAAGGGAAGAGCCTTAAGAATCTTGAAGTTGACATCCTTGGTGGAAACATGTCTCCTAAAATTTCTCATGTTATTGATAATGGAAAGAAGTATATTGGTCATGCTGGTGATGTTCTCATTCTTCTTCATCATGAAGAGCTCATATTATGTAACATATATGTGTACCTTTCTTGATGATGTGCACCTTTTTTGACTTCACTTGCATGGCACCTTCATGATAGTTCTACAATGCTTTCCAAATACCATAGGCATTTTGACAATGTCATACTTTCCCACACTCTTCTCTTAAGAGACAACTAAGAATGATTGTAATTGCCTTTTTGTTTCTTCCATTTTCTTTTCTATAGGCTTCAACCCATTTTTCTCTTAGAAGTTCTTTAAGTCCATCTACCATCTTTGTAGGTGGTTTCTATTCCCTTGCTATACTATCCTAAACATCAACAAGGTCACTATCAAGGTAAACCTCCATCCTATACTTCCTATAGGCATAGTCGTTTCCACCAAAATGAGGTTTGAGGTGAGTGTGGATCCATTCATATGCCATGATCTTTGCTCAAGTAATTAAGGTTAGAATTGAGACTAGTTCTTATACCACTTGTTGGCCCTTATGCACTAAGAAAGGGGTTTAATTAGTGAAAATTTTAAATTCCAGTGAGAAGATAAACAATAAAGGATTAAGGAAAAGGAAAGAAAATATCAACACATAAGAATTTATAGTGGTTTGGGTATTAACCAACCCTACGTCCACTCTCTAATTCTCCATTTAGGTATTTCACTAACTCACTTTTGTTTTACAAGCTTACATAAAACTTAGAGTTTAGAGTCATACTAGCCTTAGTTACACTTTGTGTTTAAAGCTAAGAAACAACATTACAAGAGTTTTTACATATTTAAGGATCACTCTGAAACCCAAACCAATGTTTAAGGCTCATTCTTAACCTTCTACAAGTAATGAATATTCTTAATAAATAAAGTACATAAGTAATTAAGAGAGAGAAGATTGAAAAGTCAAATTATAAGAGTTTGGATACAATAAATGTAAGTTGTCTTGCATTCAAGGTAATTTAGTAGAGTATTTATAGATTTTAACTGCTAAAGTGTCGTTATGAAGGAAACTATGTGCAAATCTCCAAGATTTGGTAAGAAATTATGCATTAAATGCTTGTCAGATAGATTTCACGATTGAGATCACATAATCATGATCACGATTTGCTTTTTGTATCAAAATTACCCTTTCACGGTTAAGATCTTTAAACGTGTCTAACAACTAGTGACATATGGAATTTGATCATTGGTTCTTCAAAACTAGCCATTAGAATGCTCCACTTTTTGCAGATGTCTTGATCACAAATAAAAGGGTAACAATCGTGATTTAGAATAGTGATGGATCAGTGCATCATGAACCTCACCATAAATAGGACTGGTTAGAGTAGTGGTTGCACCTCATTCTTCACGATCGTGAAATTCAAATTACATAATAGCTTCTTAGACGCATAACATACTTCAACAAGTTTCTCAGGGTGATCATTGGAGTGCTTTTTAAAGAGGTTTGATGGTCATGGTCGTAAGCCCAATATCATTCACACTTAAAATTGAATTATGAGGTTTGAGTTATATTTTTTCAGTGAATAGCAGTCACGACATTTTGAATAATGATAGTGATCTTATTCTTGGTTGTAATATAGCTGTCTTGGGCATGAATTACAGGCCAATATTTGGAAACTTTGAGATTTCACTTCCATTTGACTATTCACGTGGTTCTTTTCTTATTTTTTGCAAGAACAACACTTAACACAATCATTAAAACCTTTTAAGCTATATTTTCATGATCAAAAGTGAGGTTTGACTTAAGTTTAACCAACTTAGTCCAATAATTATGCTTATTATGTTTTTATGTGCTAGATATGAATATAATCCTAAGAAATCATACTTACTATTAAACATATTAAAAGTACTTAAATGGAACATCAAACTTAAGATTATGATATCTTAAGGGATCCTCATTCAGTAGTAAAGCATTTTTCGATACTAATTTTGCTAGATGTACCTTAGATAGGAAAAACACTTTAAGGACAAGTCAATTACTAGAATCCATAGTTTCTTAAAGTAGTAAAAAGAAAAACTCAATTATTTTACCAAAAACAAAGGTAGAAGATGTGGTAATAGGATTATATTAAGCATAAATCTTATATTCTTGATTATAATATTATTCTAGATCATGTTGGAATCTAGTGTGACAACATAAGTGCAATTAATCAAATAAAAACCCTATTTAACATTCTATAAGTAAACATATAGATATTAGGCATCATTTCATAAGAGATTACGTGAACAATGATATTGTGATGTTAGAATTTATTGAGGTATACTTAAAAAAGTTAAGGACTCCCTAAGAAAGACTGGCTGATACCTAAGGCAACTTTGTCCATACCCACTAAGGTATCACCTAAAATCACAAGTGCTAATTCAATCTTTTCTATAAGCTTGAGGGCTTGAAAATCTACCTCGATGCCATCTTTCTAAAATAGATATTCACCCATCAGAAAGAGAAACAAAATTCAAGCCCAGGTCGCTCTATAATCACTTTACGATAGTATAGGATCGATAAAAAGGAAAGCAAAACTTTCTCTTCTCCAAAAGTATATAGAGACACCTCCTCATGGCATAGTCAAATAGCTCCATTGTCTTGTGGATATACAAGTAATCCAAGCATAGAAAATGAATTCCTTTTATGCTTGAAATATGGCAATCCAAGATGATGCCAAACCCATTGAATAGTAGGTAAATCTCTATATCTCCAAAATAATAAGAAAGGCTAGATGGGTCCCAAAAGTTACAAATTTTGCTAAAAAATCTTGGTTAAGCTTGAAGGAAGAAAGGTAGTGAAAAATTGAGAAGCTTGGCCAAGAAAATGATGACCAATTGGGTATAAAATGCTTTTAAAAACTCTTTAGTCATATTCTTGAGGTCTAAAAAAGCTAGTGTTTGTATAAAAATCAAGGAAGAAGGGGATAAGAAGAACTTCTAAAAGATAATGGATGATAACTGCATGCATAATAAATTTGTTTCTATAAACCTAGTTAGTTGTCTATACAAATAAGCAATTGCTTATACAAACAACTTGGTCTACACAGACCATTAGTGGCAGGGGCCTTATTATGGCAATTTTCTTGCAAGGATAGATTTTTTTTAATGAATTATAGAGGCAACTATTGAGCATTCATATGAATAGATAACAACAACATTATAACGCATATTAAAACACATCAATATAACCATCCATAGAATAATAGAATAGAATAATATGTTGTTATCATAAAAAACAAACTTCAAAACTATAATAAAATTAAGGAAGCTAAACGCCTAATATCCAAAAAGAGAAAAAAAAAAAGGGCTAAATAGCCTAAAATTGTTCAAAATGTACAAGAATTCCCTATACTAAGTAAAGAGAATAAAAGATGAAGGTATGTCTAACCCTCATTCTCAATGCCATCCTCATCGACCTTTGGCTCTTATGAGTGCACTTATGCATAGGACAACTCTATTCACACCTTTTATATCTCCTAATCCTTTTAGATGGTCTCTTTTTAGAATAACAAGAGGAAAGAAGAGTACTAAGTGGTTAAGGCACAATCATACACATGAGCATGCAATCATACATATATTAATTGATTTATTACTTGCAATTCCTTAGTATGACAAGTGTATGCCCTCTTTAGGGCCGCAATCAGATAAATTAGGTGCTTGTCTATACATAATGAATATGCATAAAACAAATGATCTCCTCTTAGAATAACAAGAAGAAAAAATAGTCATAGTTTGTTAGAGCACAATCGTACACATAATCATGCATACATTAATTGATTTGTTATTTATAGCTCCTTGGTATAATGAGTGTATGCCTTCTTTAGGGTCACGATTAAATCACCTAAGTGCTCAGTCTAAACTTGAGGAATCTGTATAAAAATAATTTTGATTCAACAAATAAGGAATAATAGAATAATAGCATAATAACATAAATAGTGAAATTATAGAAAACTTATGAGAGTGGTAACTGCTAAAGTTAAAGGGTAGAAGGATTAAGTTAACTCAGCATTAACAAAACACATATCACACTAGAGAAACAAGACTCCTCCATATTATTCAAGAGGGAATCTAACTAACCAATGATCACCATAACCGACCCAATAGGCTTCAAAGTGTGAGCCCTCTTTTGACTCCCTTTTATGGGTGGTAACTGTAAAGACACTCTTTGTGATTGGGCCATCATCATTTCTACTCTTTTATTATCAGGGTAGGGGGAATGATTAGAGATGCACTGACGACACTAGGATACAACCTAGGAGTGAATCAATCATCCACCTTTGGTATCCCTCCACACTCATTACCAACTCCTCTTTATGACTGCCAGTCATTGCTCTCTTCAATATAAGGTTAGACAACTCTACCCCTCCAAAACATATAGGTTAGAGAATCCTATGGCATTAATTGCTCCCTCTTTTTAGAGGAACATTCGCTTACCGAGGCACCACTTCTAAATGGAGAGACCCACAAGTAGTTAATGCTCATAGGAGTGCTCCCTTTTCTTCTACTGACTCCTCACTTGTGTTTAGAGGCCCATGCTAATAAAGTCAAAATTGTCAAATAAAAGCAAAACACTATAAGCATTCAATAAACCTTAAATTCTTTTAAAAGACTAACATGGTGATTATGTGCATAGGAATGCATACCTACTCCTATTATAGCTCATTCTAGCTAATGCAGTAGGTCATAAGAGTCTTCTTTGCATGTCGAATCCTACTCTACCTCCAAAATTGATGATAATAGAAGTCCACATCAAGCAGATGGTTACTACCCTTCATTAGTCCCAACTTAATGGCCCAAGCTTATCAAAAAGAGGTAAAAATTAAACATGTACATAAAAGGAGATACTAAGGAAAATAGGTATAAAAGATCATTACCTTTTATATACACCATGCACTATTCATATATGATAGTCCATGGCAAAACGGTCTAGAAATTGATAGAGATAGGTCATCGAGGCAGAGCGTCAATCAAAGTGGCCCCCTAAGTGGAAGTCTTCTAGGTTGGGCACTAAGTAGATCTTTATCGTGTCTCTAGGTGTCAAGAATAGTGTTAGATAGACCATAAAGTAAGACATTATGAGCAACCTAGTCCACCACCTTGTCAAGATAATCATTAGTCACCTATAGAGTTCAAGTAAGGATGCTTAATCACATAAAAATAGTCTTTCCTTTTAGTGTGAAGATGAACCCTAATAGGCTATTGATGTAATTCCTTTGAAGGGTCTTAGTGTAAACCCTAGCATCAGTGCATATAGACAACCCAAAGTAGAAAATCTCAATCATCCACGTAGAGTCAGTACGAGTGAACATCTTGTCCCCTATCTATGATAAATGAAAGAAGTGGGTAGTACCCATCCAATGCTCTATAAGATAGTGCATGGTAGTGATGTTGCTCCTTGATGCATAAAGTGGAAAAAGAGTGAAAAATAGGAGTAGCTCAATTATACACATACTTGGAAAGCCTTTAGAACCATGAGGCAATTGTAACCACAGATCCATTAGCCTTTGTAAAGGCCACATGTAAAAATAAATAGGTAAGCAAACAAAAAAGGAATGCCATAGTAAAATAGTAAATTAAGTTAACAAGCCAATCACAATAGAAAAATCTTAGACAAATAGCCATAATAATTGAGCCATATAAGTAAAGATCAACATTTTATGCAAAGTACAAATCCTATAAAGTCATATAAGAGCTTTTGAAGCCCAAAGAATTAAACATATTTAGCATAAGGAATAACAACCATATACCTTAGAAACTAAAGGTTGAAGATTAACCTAATTAATTACATGCACAAGTTGAAAGCTAAGATGAAATAGATAAGGAAGAAAATATTAACCTCACCAAAAGTAGTGCCAAATAGAAGAGAGACCAATAGTTTAGGCTTTAGACCTTTCAGGAAGGTCTTTAGATGTACATGCTCCAAAGGAGAGGCTAAAGTAAACCCACAAACTACAAATAAGGTTGCCAACTCTTTAATAGGGGAGTCGTCCACTATGAAAAGCTCTTGGAATGTAGGAAATGTCATACTCCATCACGAGGGAACCTCTAAGACAAATACTTAAAAGCTTAAAGAAAGTTAAAAGGAAAAAAAGAGAAGTGAGAGTGATATGGAAAATGAGACAAAAAAAAAGCTAACTTAGCTATATATAGCCACATATTATATGTATAAACAACTATTTAATATATATATATATATATATATATATATATATATATATATATATATATATATTAAATAAACCCTTTACATTTTGAAAGATTGTTTGTGGTACCCCTATATTGTCTTCTTATTAATTATCTATACAGGAACTATGGCTACATAACAAAATAAGGGAAAAAAGAAAGAAGAAAAAAGAAAAGAAAAGAAAAAAAAAGGAAGAAAAGAAGGAAAGAAAAGAAAAAAAAAGAAAAAAAACATAAAAAGAGAGGGAAGACCAAAGAATAAGAAAAAGATCAAAGAGAGAATCAAAACAAAGAAAGACAAAAAATGAGATAGAGAAAAAGACAAGTGAAAAAATCGAGAGAGATATTATAAGAGAAGAACAAGAGAAACTAAAAGAGATGCCAAAGGGCAAAATCAAGAGAAATCAAGGAGATGTTAGAGGATAAAACTAAGAGAAATTATAGAAATACTAGAGGCAATACTAAAAGAATCCAAAAAAGATCTCAAAAGGCAAAACCAATAGAAACCAATAGATTTACCAAAGGGCAAAGCCATAAGAAATAGGCCAAAAGCTTGAGAGTAAAACAAAAAAGTTGAATACAACTCAGTACCTATTAAAGATATGTTAAAGGATGAATGCAACCTTAGTACTTACTAAAGAGCTGCTAAGAGTCCTAATACCTACTAGAGAGCTGCTAGAGGATGAATACCACCTTAGTACCTTCTAAAGAGTTGTCAAGAGCCATAGTACCTACTAGAGAGCTATTAGAGGATAAATATAATCTTGGTACTTGGTAAAGAGTTGCTAAGAGTTTTAATACCTACTAAAGAGCCATTGAAGGACAAACACCACCTTGATTCCTACTAGAAAGTTTCTAAGAGCCTTAGTACCTATTAGAGAGCTGTTGGAAGATAAATGCAACCTTAACTTCTACTAGAGAGCTACTAAAAGAATTGATACCTGCTAGAGAGCTTTTAAAGGACAAATGCAACTTTGTTACCTACTAGAGAGCTACCAAGAGTCTTAATAACTACTAAAGAGATACTGAGAAAATGGTTCATCTAGTACCTACTAGAGAGATGTTAGACGATAAATACCACCTTAATACCTATTAGAGACTACCAAGAGCCTTAGCACCTACTAGAAAAGCTGCTAAGAAAATTATGTCCTTATATATTCTTTCTCTAGTATTTACATTTATATTGAATGCTTTGATGTGCCTTATATTATGGCCATTTTTATTTAAAGGTCATTTTCCAAGTCTTAAAAAGTAAAGGGTAAACTATAAGCACTAGATTTTTAGATTGTTTAGATACGATCCTAGTGATGAGAACCTCATTAAACTCATCTGTAAAAAGGTGAAGAAAATAATGTCGTAGAAAGGGTAAAACTTGGATAAACCTTGAATCGAACCTACCCCTCAAACACCTAAACTTAAAAGCTAAAGTTCTAAAATTTCATAAGTGGTCAATATAGCCAAATTAAATGGATGTTTATCCAACTTAGATGTTTGCACACCCAACCTAGATGGCTATACAGATAACTCCTTAAAGGCCAAACAAAGCAAACATCATGCATTAATGACCTAATTAGCCTATTTGGTTATATAGTCAAGTAGTTGTTTGTGCATATAATTTTTAAAAACATAATGTGAGCGCCTTTGGTTTGTCACTAAAATAAGTAGACTATTGCTTGTAACCCTACCCTTTTATTGATTGACGAGGGATTAAAAGGATAAGGAATGGCACATGCTCGAATCAATGAGGGATCCTTTAGGCTTTAGGGAAATTCAAGGCCCTAAGTCAAGTTGTGGTGATTGAGGGACCAAGGCGGGACAACACATTGGTATCAACGCTAAGAATTATGGAGTTTTCACCTAACTTTGGTCAGGACAAGAATTAAGGAAAAGAAAAATCTAAACCTAAGCTAAGTCAATTAGAAGACCCATTTCATCTTCACCTCATCAGATATTAGATTTAAAAATTAGGTACAACTACCAAGGTTATAGAAACCCTAAGTGAGTCACTTGATAAGTATCAAATAAGGTCTAAACAGAAGTTTAAAACCTCATCCAACAAAAATATGGAAGAGCTAAAACATTAGCATAACATAAACCATGAAAACCATTTAAAATTTTTTTCAAAACTCCATTTTTGAAATGAATAGGGGGTCCTAGGTTGTTAGGCCGCATTCTATTCTACTAATGGAATCTTAAAAATTCATGAAAAGTTTATTTGAAAGGGAAAATTAGGATGAGAAAGAAAAGATTTTACAAAACTAGTTCTAAACAAGCTACGTTGTACAACCTAAAAAAAGGGTTATACAACCTAGAAAGATGGTTGTATAGCCTACATCAAGGCTTACAACCTTTATTTTTTATGTTTAAAAAGCAAAAGAAAAAAAAAAGAAGAAAAAGGAAGGATGAAGGAGTCTTAGGATGCCTTTGTATGTTCTTTTGCCCTCATAGGCTCACTAGGTGATTAGTATCCCTCAAAATGCTTAAGAATGCATTAATGGGATCAAGTTTGGGCCTTGTTCTACCTTAGAGATGGATGGAAGGGACTAAGGTTTCTAGATTTCTAAACTAAGTGTAATGTTTAGAGAAACTTTGGCAGAGTAACACTAGGGTTTTTCCAAGCCTACCTTTTTTTTTCCCAAATGAAAGGGTATTTATAGGAGAAGAAAAGTGCACTAAAGCTAGAAATGATGTTGGTTACACCATTTTCATTTTAAATTATAGAGAAGGAGATGAAGCTTTTAGAATTTAGGGTTTTCATATGGGATGTATAACTAAGTTCAGGATATACATCCAATTGCTAGGGCTATACAACCTTAAGGTTAAAGAGGGAACCAATTATAGAAGATTATAAGGTCTAGGGTTTAAGGTAGGGTTGTATAACTTTACTCTGGGCTATATAGCCTAGGTTGGTGAGCTGTATAGCCCTACTTAATGGGCCATATAGACCATTAAGATTGCACTAGCAGGTTAGACTTTGTCATTATTTTAGTCTTAGGCTTGGTTGTGGGTTCCTCTATGGTATCCCAAAGCCTTATTTCTCTTTCTTTAGCAAATTTCCTTGTATTCTGAGAATTTTTCAGTGATTTTCATCATGGGGTTTTGCATCCTAAGGCCCAAAATTTGATGCTTGTAGTTTGCTCCCTACTTTGTGGGCCTTGGAAAAAATCATTTGAGAAATACATGTTTGAACAACTCTCATTAAAGTAATGTAAGAATGTAAACATTAGCAACGATACGAAAGGATATAGTTCTTTAGCAATTTCTCGAGTAGGTACTAAAATTTGTCCTAGCAATTTTCTAACAGGTACTAGTGGGTTTTATGTACTTCTAATAACTTTTTAGTAGGAACTAGACATTTTAGCAGCTCTCTAACAACTACTGAATTCCTTCTTATAGCTTTTCTAATAGGTACTAAGTGTTGTTTTATCTTTTAATAGCTCTTTAGTAGGTATTAAGGAGATTCTGGCAGGTTTTAGTGGCTTTTATGTACTTCCAATAATGTTTTAGTAGGAATTAGATATTTCAGTAGCTATCTAATAGTTACTGAATTCCTTCTTACAACTTTTCTAATAGGTACTAAGTGTTGTTGTATCTTTCAACAGCTCTTTAGTAGGTACACAGGAGATTCTGGCAGCATTCTAGCAGGTACAGGTGTTTTGTGTGTCTTATATGCTTGTTATTGTCTTCTTTGTAGTTACTAATGTTTTTGAATCTTTAATAGGTACTTTCCTTTCTAGTTAGTGGTTTTGGCTCAAAGATTCCTTATGGGATTGATCTTGTCTCATTTTTGGCCTTTCAACGTGTTAAAGATGATTTGGCACACTTAGAGCCCCTTTAGTTGTTTTGGGTATTCATTTCTATTCTAAGGTAGTGAGCTTAGGCCCAAATGCTATAAAAAAATGCTTTCATAAGTTTAGATAATTCTAGGATGATAAGTCTTTTTTGAAAATCTCCTTAGGGCTTTAGGAGAAGTCAAGTTTATAGATAAAAGGGCATTTTAGTAATTTAATTAGTAATTTTAGCGAATCAAATTGCCTTTTGGATGTCCTTATAACAAATAAGGATATTTGGCAATTTACTTAGTAGTTTGGTCTTTAGGAGTGTTTAAGAATAATTTCGAAATCGGGCTTGAGAGTTTAGAAAAAAGTTTAGGCTTAAAAGGGTTAATTAGGTATTAGAAGGTTGGATCTAGGCTTGGGAGGTTAGGTTTAGGCCTAAGGGGTTAGATTAGGCCTGCCAGCCCTTAATGGTATGTACAAACCTATACAGACCACTTGACAGAACCTATTTCCATAACACGAAAGTTGTTCTATACAGATCTCCTAATGTTATACAAATTAGTCCCACTATAAAACTCCCCCTTTTAAACAATGATGAGTCATTCATGTTATTCCTTCTCTCTCTCTCTCTCTTTTTTCTCTTACTTAAATTCTTTAAACCTAGCTTTTAGGTTTCCTTTACTTTCAGATGATCACACTATGGTAGAATACCATGACAATGAGATGTTTAACATCTAGGAGGAGCTTTTCGATAAGGACGCTGCCATATGTGATGCCCTAAAGCAACTGCGATCACAGTAGGCTTTTGATAAGGTGAACCTATTGTTGAATGAGACAATAAAGTTAATTCTAGATTGTTTTCATTTGTGTGGCAATAAATCGATGGTATATAACTTATACCATCACCTTGCAAGAGACACCTTAGGGGCAATATGTATTCTTCTATTTTCTTTTCATCATTATTTATTTTTCTACCTTTTTCAACACTATAGATTTTAGGCATTGTCCTGGAATTTCTTTTTTGCCTACGAACATTAGGTTAGTTTCCAAAAATATTTAGGGATAGCTTTTGGGACACTCACGTTTTATTTTTAGCAAAATATATTTTTTGTCTACTAATGTGGTTGGTTGCCTTAGTTTGTGTGCATTTATGTTTTATTCTTATAATCTCATATTATTGATTTGATTTCTTTCTCCTTCTTACTTCCTGACCTCAACATAAATGTAGTTTTTTTTTTCATTATTCTTATTTTCTCCTTTTCTAGGGCATTGTCTCCTATCAGAAAGGAGGTGGTGCGATGAGTCCCATTGGGATGTAGTTTCAGGAGGTTCACCCCTGAGTTATGACCTACTTAAAGGAGAATGGGCTTTTGCCCTTTTCTTAGATGTTGTCGAAGGAGGTTTCGAGGATCGAGACGGTGATGACTCATGCACTTATTGAGTGACTCATACACTTATTGAGTGGTAGATGGACACAACTCATACTTTGCCTTTATCGTTGATCAAGGAGTTTATAGTCACGCCTAAGGACTTCACTTACCTGACTTGGCTTCGCTTTCTAGGCATTCCTCTACCCACAAACTTCGATGTGCATAAGCCAATGCTCTAAAGGGATTAATCCTTCATCTTCTCGAATATGTGGCCCAGATCAAGGGGAATCAGACCATCATATAGTCTAGCATATGCTTTGGTGCCTCTCTAGTTACTGATGACTACACACAGGAGATAATGGATCATCACACATGTTACTTCTTACTGTATGTTCTGTTGGGGTTCATATTCTCAAACACCTTTGATGTTGTTAAGTTATGCCTCATGCCAGTATTAGAGGACCCGAGATTCCTAACTGCCTGCAATACTAGCATACTTGTATAGGCACATGGATTGGAGTTCAAAGGGGAAGGGGTACATGTACAACACTTGACGAGTGCTTATTGTGAGTACCTCTTAATCTTTCATTGTGTCTTTATCTTTATCTTTTATTTTTAGATTGATGTGATGTTTATTCACAGGCTTGGGCCTCTAACTGGGCTTCTTAATAAGGAACAACCTCATGGGTGACATAAAGAGCAATTATCCTTGCTTTATCCGTGTTACGTTTCATACAAAATCTTTTATGATTGGTAGGCATGCTCTCGTAAACCCTCTCACCATTGATTATGTAATACAACCCTATAAAAGGAAACTTGTATTAGTTATAATTGCTTATCGATTATTCCTTAGTTTTATACGTACAATGATTATTTACTCCTATTCCATTAGAGGGGCACTATGGAGGCGTGGCCATTAAAAGTAGCGGAGGCAATCTCCTATAGACGAAGGCGGAGGCCATCTTTTTGCAAGTGGTGTTTAGGCAAGTGGGCCCTTCATTGGTGTAAGGTCTAGATGCATGACCTATCTCTCAGTGTCTACCCACAAGTATGTTATAGGCAGCGAATCTAAAGGAAGGCGAAAAGCTTAAGGTAATGCTATGTTTCATGCTAGGGAAGCATCTTATCTTGAACTGGGTTCCCTATAGGACTTGGATGATTATGGCCCTGCTTGAATTATTCCCTTTGTAAAAGGCAACCATCTAGGTGTTCCCTTAGCATGAGGCTAATGTGGGGATCATCCTTTAACATGGGGCCCAGGGGATTATTGCACAAGTCAAATAGAGGCCTATCGCTCCTGCACCAACACTTGCTATTGTCACTGTTAGAGGTCATACGAGGGCCCACAGGCCCACTTTAGAGAATTGAATTCTATGGCAGTGGGTGAGTTAGACTCTATGCCAAACAATATGGTGGAGTCTTGCATGGCATCTTTGACAAGGTCAATGACATCACTACAGCTTATTTGGTCCACTTACACCTTTGAGCCAACTGGGACTACCTATGTGAGTATCTTCTTACTTTTCTTAATTATAATGAAAATTCCATTACTATAGTGCCTTTTTTTTCTTTTTTTTTTGGTAGATCCCTTTTATCCAAGCTAATACCATGGTAGACTTGATTGTTGTCTCAAAGAAGTTTATGACATAGCAAACACGATCTATGCAAGTTAGTAACAAAAAAAGGACATGGCAATGAAAAGAAATGCATGTATGCATACTTGTGACTTGTATTTTTGTTTGATTTGTGTCCTAACCATTTTATTACTCATGTATTTTAGAAGAGATGATCTAGTATTTGATGCACAATCTTTAAAACATGGACCAGCATTTGGTAGATATGGAAGCCTAGAAAAAGCTTTTGACCTAGGAGGTTGCAAAGGGTGGATACGTAGACACTGATGGTGAGGTAGAGGATACTGACATGATACCTTCAGGGATTAGGGAGAGTTGAGCCCTAGAGACCCCCAAGCCTTTAGGATTCTCTTCTTTTTTTATTACAACACAACACACTTTTGGGATTTTGTTGATATTTTTTTTGCATAATTGTCCAATTTCATTGGCAATTTGAAAGCCCCAATTTTGGATTATTATTCATATGACAAAACTTTTAGGATACATTGAGTTGATTTTGCCTGTGTTTTTGTCAAACTTTAAAACTTTTAGTTTTTTAATGCAAAATTTGATTATGGCCTTTGATTCTATATTTTGAATGTAAGTTAATCCCTTTTGCCTTTTTGTATCAATACATATGCATCTTGAAGAAATTACAAATGATTCTCAGGTCAGAAATACAAGGGGAGCATTGTCTAAATTTTTTTTTATTTAATTTAAGAGAAAGGCATTTTGTACAACCTAGCAAGTGGTTTGTACAAACATGTGCTGGTATGTACAAATTACTTAAATGGGCTATATAGACTATCTCACTGTTTAAGTTGTCAAACATAAAAAAAAACCTCTTCCAATTCTATAAATACCCACACGTGATTCTGCTATTTAAAACCTATATTTTTAGCCTTTAAAAGCATGGCAAGATCATTCTAAGGTCTCTCCCATTCTAGATTTTGCCCGATCTACCTTAGGCTTGTCTTGTGTCTCTTCACAATCTTTCTTTTGTTTATCTTGACGCAAGTTTCCTTTAGGAAACTTGCGATTTATGGGATTCCACCACCCATACTTTTCCATTTTGGGGATGATATGATCTACCCTTTATTAGAGGAGTTTAGCACAATTCTCAACTGTTATGTCACAGTTGCTGATTGGATTGCTCTACCATAATTGGATTACCCACATGTCTAGAAGATGATGGAGTTGTTCAACATGCAATATGATGAGGTACCTTGGTACACATTGGGTGGGAGAAAATTCTCATGGCTCTTTTTTTTAATCACTACCCTTCTAGAGTTCATGCTCGAGAGGTTCAAGCCCGTACTATGGCAATAATCCTGATAGGCAAGTTTTTACTGCAAAGAGAAGATATAACGATTGACCTATAGATTATACTCCTTTTCTAGAGAGCTGAGTTAGGAAAGACTCACATCCCGATGATCCTGGGCAAGACCATATTGGATTTAGTTTAAGAGTCCCTTGGTGTCAGTGACTCTTTCCCTAAAAGCCCACTATTACTTCAGGTACAGATTTTTCATAGCCTTTACTTTTGCCATTTCTTTTTTACTTTTACCATTTTTATTTTGTTCATCATTTTTATTGCCTTAATTTTTGATTGGGTTACTCTTATAGGTTTTAAATCCTATGGGTTGCTCATTTTTGCTTACGACACCCTTTCAGGTTTTCAACCTAACAAGCTGATTATTATTTTTAATCATTTTTTTTCTTTTTTCTTTTCTTGTTCTTTTTTTTTTTATATATATTTTTGCATAAATGGTTGTAAGAAAGGCTAGGAATATTGACAACAACATAGTGAATGAAAGGCTCTACTGCCTTTAACACCATTCAAATTATTGTCTATCAAGGTTCGTTACTACTAAGGCTAAGTGGGTAGAGTGAATGTCCCACATTACTATCACTAACATTTGTTGGAGGTGTTCATAGAACTTTTCGAGCGTTACTATGAAGACTTATAAAGATTATGTCATTCTTTCTATTTTAGCCTTGGGCACATTCTAGAACCTAGCCTGTGTGCATTCAATGCTCCTCAATTTAAGGTAAGGTTTCTCTCTTCTTTCATTGAAAGCCCTGTGTCCCAGTACTTTCTGGATTGGGTGGAGACTACTTGGGCTAGTTGTTACATCTATGACTTTTATACTAGTAGGGATCCCTATCTTGAGGATGATGAGGGGTACATGACATGGTTATGCGGTCTCTAGAGCTGCAGACATCACATTAGAGAGTAGTAGACAATGATCTTTCCTAAAAATTAAAAAAGCTTTTTACATTTAGTTTTAGTTTAAAGACATGTATGACTAAATTTACTTTAATTATGCAAATGCATATGACTAAATTTACTTTACTTATGCAAACGCACTTTCGTTTGATATCACACTTAACATGATTCATTTACATTTTTGCATATTACACATTAATTAAATGCATGACTACTACTTTTAATATTGGAACATCAGATCTTCTAATTATTTTGCTTAATTCCTTAGTTTGCCAATTTCTTATCCTTTACTCCTGCCTTCATCATTAAAGCTTAGGTCCCTTATAGTTGGTCCCCTAGTGATCAATCTCACTCTCTCAAGTTTTACTTTGTTTTATATTTCATTTTTATGCTTTCACCTCTGCCTAAGTCGTCCTTACAGTTTTTCTTCTTAACGACCTTTCTTTTTATTTCTTTATTTCTCATCCAAATTTCTTCGTAAGTTGCCCTTTTGGATTTTTGACTTAACGAGCCAATTTTTACTTTTCTCACATCTCACATGAAGTATCTCTTCAATTGATCTCGGTTCAATGGTTTGATGAATTCATTCCTATCCATGTTTGTTATTACACCATCTAAGTATATTTTGTTTGACCACATAAAGGCATTCCCAATTCGACCTAAATTTTCTTTTAGAATCTTGAGTTTGTGATCCAACTATCTTTAACACCATGTCACTAACCTTTATCATGCTCGACTTGATTCTCTTGATTAATATGTGAGCCATCCTAGCCTAATACAACTAAATATGATATAGAGCCTTCAATCTCTTCTATTTAGTAAAGCCGACTACTCAAATCTATTTTTCACTCATTGATACTCAGGGACCTTGAACTCAACTAGCACTCACGAAGACTTCACTTCTAACTCAATTAACCTCTATCTTGTATACAAAAGAATATGACACCATTTTAGTTGATGTCGTTGACATAGCTCAATAACCCCATAAATTGAACTGTAATTTCTCAAACTAGTCCTTATATGCTTCAACCATCTTGGCAAGGATGTTCTTAATGTTCTTATTTGCTACGTTGACTGCTCCATTAGCTTATGGTTTGTAAGGTGATAACATGTAGTGGGCCACCCCATATTTTCCAAAGATAACCTTGACCTCATCCTAAAAATAGACACTATTATCTGTAACAATATGTTATGGTACACCATAGTAACATATAAGGTTCTTTTCAATGAATCATACCATTTACTTTGCCCTTAGCTTACAAAAGGCTTCAACTTCCACCCACTTTAAAAAGTAGTCTATAATTACTACAATTTACTTGTGCCCCCTTATTGAGGCCGATTTAATTTTTATGATCACATTAATACCCTACATTGTAAATGTCTAAGTGAAATAAGATTTTGTAGTTCAATCAATAGCAAATGATTGAGGCTACCAAGGACTTGACACTTGTGACAGCTCTAAACCATCCAAATATAATCTTATTTTGTTGTAGTCTAGTAGTATCCCAATCTTAGGATCTTCTTTGCCTAAACTTTCCTATTCATATAAGGGTTGTAAACTCCCGTATGTACTTCCTCCATGACTTTGTCTAATTCTTCTTACGCTAAACATCTCAGATGGACTTCGACAGGTATCCTTTTGTACACTATGTCATCATGGACTATGAAATGTTATGCCAATCATCAAATCACATTCTTGTCTCTTCTTTTAGCCTTTTTAAGGTATTCATCATTCTCTAAGTACTTTTATACATCATGATACTAAAGATATTTTTCTATCGATGCTTGCATCACCCTTTTATTAACATGGCACGATGCCTTTGACCAAAGTGTGATTGGTGACTATTGACATTACCTTCGGTGCATCCCAGATAAAAACTAAAGTTGCTAAGGCATCAACCACTGCATTCTCATATTGTGATAGATGGTGGAATGTGATCATATAAAAGTTTTATGCCAATCCCTTCACATATTCTAAGTATGTACCCAATCGTTCTTCTTTTAGCTCTAATTCATCAATCACCTAGTAGATAAATAGTAATGAATCCTCAAACACTTCTATTGTCCTAATCCTTATCTCCTTTAAAAGCTCTAGTCCAAACACACATACCTTATATTTAGCCATGTTATTAGTCATCTTGAAATCCAGCTTTTTGGCTATAGGGAACAATTCTCCTTTATATGAGATTAGAATCACTCATATACTACCTCCTTTCTTATGCACTGCTCCTGCAAAGTACACCCTCCAACCTTGAACCTCAATTGCTCCTAACCCTTCATCTAGGAATTATGAAGGTTTAGATTCTCCTTCTTTGAGAAGTTGTTATGCCAAATACTTAGAAACTACTTGCCCTTTAACTACCTTATTAGTTACATACTTAATGTTAAATTTAGTCAGGATCAACCATTTTGCTAATTTTCTAGTTAGGGAAGGTGTTTCGTGCAAATACTTGATCAAGTCAAGCTTTAAGACCATTTCCATAGAGTTTGATTTAAAATAATGCCTCAGCTTCTTTGTGGCCCATACTAATGCTAGGCTAATCTTCTCTGATTATACTTCTCCTTATAAGATAATATACTGTGTGTTCATTCCCTATCTCATCTTATTGAGCTAGCATTGCACCAATAAATCTCTCTTTTACTGTCAGATACAAGATCAATGGCTTCTCAGGATTCTGAGGTTTTAATGCTGATAGGTTAGTCAAGTACTCCTTTATTCTCTCAAAGGCTTTTTGGCACTATTTGTTCCACCTCCCTGATTGATCCTTCCCTAGCAACTTAAAGATTAGTTCATAAATAAAAGTGAGTCTCATTATGTGTGAGTGTCTCATGTTTTGCTCAAACTAGTGGAATCTTACTTATAACTCCTACCTTTTATTAATTATTAGGGAATCGAAAGGATGGGCTCATCATTAGAATTAACCACAAATCATGGCCTGTGATTTGGATCAATAGGGGACCCTTGAGGCTTTATGTAAGATAGAACCCTCTTTTCTAAAGTTGTGGTTGATAAAGGACTAAGGCGAGAAAATATATTAGTACCATCCCTGGGTAAAATGTACAATTGCTACCCAAATTTGGTCAGGGATAAGAATTCAAGAAGGCAAAATTTAAACCTAAGTCCATTAGAAGACCCATTTCATCTTCACCTCATTCACGATTAGGTTTGAAAATTAGTTACTGCTTAGGGAAGAGGTTAGGCACCCCTAAACTGTCTGAATATTGGGATCCAAGAATTGGGCAGCTTTGGTTTACTTTTAATATCTTAATTAAGTTATTCATTAATCTAATTAATGTCCCTAAACATTCATCTAAACGCGGTCCACTTAGGCAAATCAATTCATCAACTCAAAGGGGTAAGGGGTCATGCATCATGGCAAAGGGGATAAGCATGCATTGTCATTCATTCATCCATATTCAAACATCAAAAAGGGAGTAAAGGTCATGCACTATGGCAAAGGGATCTCAAACATTCATCATTCACACATCATATCATCCATACTTAAGCATTAAATAGTGTTGGGCATCATACATCATGATATAAGGTAGATATGCATCCATCCATCATTCATGACCATATAGGGTGACCATTAAGGCCAACTTGTGGTCTTCCCTAGCCAAATACATTTGTACCCTACCCGTTTAGCACATCACTGTATCATCACCTTTTCCGTTAATGCAAGAGGGGATGGTAATGAGAAAGTATCCCAAAATTATCTTTCTTTTCTTTTCTGTCTTATTAAGAACAAACCTATCAAAATTGATTGCTATCATATGGATCAATTAATCCATATGAGCATAAAACCTAATAGTCAATTTTTTTCCCTCTCATATCACTGTTATTTACCATTACGTCGGTGCTCTTAATGAGGAAATGAAAAAGTCCTCATTAAGAAGCTTTTTCCATCTCAAAATTTTCTAGACCTGCCCTATCTCATCAATGATAAAGCCATTCACCCTGATTCTTATACGTACACATTGGGTGCTTTTAGAGCAAAGAAACTAGAGACCTCCAAAGCCTTTAAAAGAAAAGGACTAGTCATTGAAAAGGAAGCACAAACTGTTCCACCTCCCTAACCTAAACCCAAAGCTAAAATCACTCTTGCCTCCATCAATAAAAAGCTTGACAAAATGATGAGGATGATCAAAAGACAATTTCTCCTGCCCTCCCACCTATATAGTGATTTGGTGGATTTACAGGAGAAAGTAGGTGTTACTCCCTGCCATCTTCCAGATTTTGAAGATTAGGACACACCTGAAGAGGAGGACAACCAATAGGTTGAGGCAAGTGATGAAGCCCAACGTGGAGGAGTGTATGAAGATATTGATGAATCTAGAGATAATAATAGTTCTCCTATCTTTTGGTTTGTCTGTAGAGTTTCTTTCCTTTTTTTTTTTTTTTGTTATTTCTTTTCAGTTCTTTATGTAAAGACTTGTGATCCCGCAGTTCATTATATAAATAAAAGTGTTTATTTTGCAATTTAGTGTTTCATATTTTATGTGATTACAATTCATATGTTATGTTAGTCTTTCTATACTCATTTGCCATCCTTATGTTATGATTACTCTATCTCAATTTATGCATTTCATCTACTTTTTAAAATTTACCCTTTTTTTCATCTTGCCAAAAGGGGAGAGAATAACATTGAAAAAAAAAAGCAATGTGTATAAGATAAGCATAAGTTAAGGGGGAGTAATAGCTGTAGGAGTTTTACTTTTCTAACTTAGAATTCTTTGATTCTTTGAACTAGAATTCTTTGATTCTTTGATCATTGACCATCCCAACTTTACAACTCATGCATTTGATTTTCTTTAAGATCAATCTGAGTTGTCAAAATAAAAAAGGAGAGATTGTTGGACTAAGTTGGTCAATCCTAAGCCATAAACCTCTTTTGATCTAGATAATAAAGAATGATCAGCTCTAATTCTTTGTTCAAGTGTTGTTTTGCAGTTTATAAAATATATTTTCATTGGATGTTGGATGGAAGTTAAAATCTCTAACCTTAAGAAGAACATCTAAATTCTCATTCAGTATTCCGTAATTCGCGACCACGACCTTACTATAAGGATCGATGGAGCTAGACCAGAAGAATTTATAGATGAATTCGCAGTCACGATTCAGCTGAAGGAAGCTACTTAATTCACAAAGGAATTCGTGGCCGTTTTTGCGCCCTATGTCGTAACTGCTAATTTCATCTTGACAAACAAGGGAATAAAGTTTGCATCACGACACACTAAGTGTCTAAGGCAACCGTTGCAATTTTAAAAATCATGAGGGTGAAGTATATGTTATGATCGTGACTAAAGAAAGTGTTGTCTCATCATAAAATAAAGGAATTCACGATCTTAGTCATGCTCAATAGGAAGTTAAATCGTGACCATGACTTTTAAGTAGTTGGTTGAACATAACAACTATATTTCTTAGACAACTAATGGCTGAAGGACACGTGGACTAGCCGTTAGACACAAAACGGGGTTCTCTGCTGCAATTTCTAGCTCTTCAGTGTAAATTAGAAAATTATGATCACGAAATGCCAATAGCAATCGCGACTTCTGCCTTACAAAACATTTAATGCAAAATCTGCCTAGCACAACTTAGAGATTTCTAGATAATTTTTGAGTAAAATCTCTTTGGTGGATGTTGGATATAAATACTCCATCAAATTAATGTAAATGCAAGATAATTCCATTTATTGTAACCAAACTCTTACAATTTTGTTATTCATTCTTCTTACACTTCTTTATGTGTTATTGATTGTTTGGTGTTAGCATTAAACACCCTTGTAAGTAGGTTGAGAGTTAGCCTAGATTCTATAACTCTTGTAAGAGGTTGAAGTATGAGTATATCCAAAACACTTATGAGAGTTTTTGTGTCTGCCTAAAAACACAAGTTGTAAGGGTTTTGCATGAGCCATAAAGCACAATTGTATAAGTTAGGTGTGAGCTTGAAAAGACCAATCTTGTTGAGTGGAATACCCAATTATGAAGAATTGGGAAGTGGACGTAGGGTTCGTTAACTCCCGAACCACTATAAACATTTTGTGTTTATCTTCTTTTCTCCTTCTTAACTTTGTAAGCACATTAACCTTTCTTTTAAATTTTTTAATCTTCCACCAATTCAACCCCCCTTCTTGGTGCACTAGGCTAACAAATGGTATCAGAGCTAAGTTTCACTCTAAAGCTTAACTGCATGAGTAAAGATCATGGCACAAGAAGGAATCCACACTCACCTCAAGCTATATTTTGATGGCGTAGACTATACTCATTGGAAGTATAAGATGGAAATCTATTTAGATAGTGATGTCATAGACCTCTGGGACATTGTAGCAAAGGAGTGGAAGCCATGTGACGCCCGTATTCATATTTGCTCTTATACCAATAAATGTAACAACCATTGATACCATTGAATGTTAGCAATTTTTTTTTTTTTGCTACCACAATCTGTAATGCTACAATCGGTACCTATCAGAGCACTTAACATACGGGATTTTCCCGTTGGCCCCGCGATGTCATACACACTGGGATTTGCACGTCTGCCCCGCATATGCTTGAGCCCTCTCTGATACCAAAACTGTAACATCTAAATTCATTTGTCAAACCAATAACTATGACATCCATTGTTCTCATTTGTAAATCAACT
>CATIWR010079593.1:0-12749 GCA_949677035.1 Omphalea diandra
AAATGTCTAGATCAACAACATCCATCTCAAAAAACTTCGCAGTCAAAGACTCTACAATTCTTGTGCCACGTGTAGGACAATAGAACTTGTATCCTTTAAAATGGGTTGGGTACCCAATAAAGTAACAATGGGTAGCTCTAGGGTCAGTCTTTTTCTCATTTGGATTATATATTCTAACCCCAGTCCACAACTCAAAAGGTGTTTTAGGTACAGATTTGCTAGGGACATCGTTCAAAATATAAAGGGCAGTTTTAATAGCCTTACCCCATAAGAATTCAAGCAAGTTAGACCTACTCATCATGTTTCTCATCGTATCTTTCAAAGTACGATTGCGTATTTCAATCACACTGTTTTGTTCAGGACTACCAGACATGGTATATTGAGCAACTATTCCATATTCTTGCAAATATTTGGTAAACTCTCCCATATGTTGACGAGTCTCATCATATTTGCCATAATATTCACCCCCATGATCAGACCTCATAATTTTAATGACTTTTCCCAATTGTTTCTCAACCTCAGTTTTGAAAATTTGAAAAAAAAAAAAGCTTTTTTTCATCATAGATTCTTCCATATTCAGGGTTTACATTGACTTATCTTATGATTCTAAAGATAGAATAGGGTGAGGCCCTTGGCTTAGGACTCTTATTCACTTTAAAAATGGAGACTTGTTTGTTTTCTAAATGGTTTTCATTGCTTTTCTATAAAAAATGCTCTTGTGGTTCTTTTTTCTTTGGTTTTAAAATTATGTTTTGATTTTGTTCTAAATATTCTTAGGCAATGATCAAGTGAAGAACTTGAAGTTCCCTTGACCTTGAGAGACTTTTTTATGTTTAAGTTAATATGTTAGTCATGTGCATAGTGCTTTTGGTTCATCAACCTCTCACCTTGATTTGGATATTCTAATTTCTATGATATTTGATTCTGCCCCAGATGTTCTAACTCTCTGTGAGCTATATGAGGGAGTGTTCACCAACCCTAGGATCTCATTTGGGTGAGCCTTGGCCTAGAGCCATTCTATATCCTCCAAATTCCTTACAACATGTGTTTACATTCTTTGCTATTCATGATTCATGCACTTTGATTATATGCTTTTTTATATTCTATGTTTTGATTGGTGATGATTATATGTGTTACCATGGACTTAGAATATATGCTAGGATACCTTAACTTTGGAAGATACGGTAAGATGATTACTATAGACTTTGTTTGCTTTCCTTTATTCATTTTAAGTATCCTTTGTTTGATCCTCATAGTGACTCATTAATAACTTATTTTCTTCCTTTAGTTTGTTTGTTCCTCATATTGACTCATTACTAACTTATTTTCTTCCATTAGGTATAAGTGTAATCATTTGCAATTAGATCATGCATTTGGCTTTAACCACTTTCCCATATGGATTATGTGATTATGTGCATGAGTGGATGATATGCATGCTACCCCATACCATGAATGCATGATCCCCCTCCCGCTTTAGATATTATATGTGGTTGATGAGATGCATGAAACCCTTTTTGCTATGATGCATAATCCCTCACCCCCTTTTATTGATGGTTTGAGTTATTTAACTGGATCACGCTTAGATGTATGCTTAGGGGCATTAATTGAACTAATCAATAACTTGACTAAAATATTAAAGGTGCACCAAAATGCCTAAAGGCTAGTTTCCATTATCTGAGAAGTTTGGGGGTACCTAACCTCTTTCTCAAGTCATACTTAATTTTTGAACCCGATCTTTGATGGTTGAAGACGAAATGGGCCCACTAATTGACTTAGATTAGGTTTAGATTTTGTCTTCCTCAGATTCTTGTCCTAACCAATGTTGGATGGTGACTTCATATTTTCTAGGGATAGTGCCTATGTATTACCCTGTCTTGGCCCCACGATGACCACTATTTAGACTTAAGGCATTAAACTTATGTAAGGCCTCACGAATTCCATGTTGATCCAAACATGTGCCATATTAAGGGATCATTACAAATGTGAAAACCCTTATCCTTTTGATCCCCTAATGATCGATAAAAGGATGAAGTCACAAGTAAGATTCCACTCATTTGAGCACAATCATAGAATTTCAAGGTGCTTACAAGCCCGTCCAGTATCTTTTTGTACACATTACCATTATAAACTATGAAGTGATAATAATCTTTGGACTATGTTCTTATCTTTCTTTTCAACTCCTTCAAGGTACTCCTTTCCTTCTAAATATCTCTGCAAATCATAGTACCATGGATGATTTTCTACTAACACCTACATCCACCTTGTCAAAATAACACAGTGATATGGATTTAAGCTTGATTAATGAATTTAATAACATCTTCTTCAGTCCATCCTACAAAAAAACTAGAATGGCTAAAGCATCAGTCATCACATTTTCCTCCTATGGTAGATGGTGAAATATGATTCTTTGAAAATTCTGAGTCAAACTCTTCAAGTACTCTAAATATGGACTCAAGCATTCCTTCTTCAATTCTCACTCATTAGTTGCTTAAAGAAATGACTAGAAATGAGTCCCAAAACACTTTAGTCATCTTTACTTTCATCTACACTAAATATTCTAAGTCGACCACATGAGCCTTATATGTTTGGTGCATAATTTCATATATTATATACTTTAATTCTCTTAAAAGTTAGAATTCTTAATTGAATTTAACCTATGAAAGGATCTTATGGATGATATTTGTGTTTTATAGGGTTAAAAAGGGGAAAAGTGGCTAAAGAGCGAAAACAGGCGGCCTATATTTCAATTTTGTGCACTACTCAATCTTTTTAGCATAACTCCCATTATAGAACAATAAATAAGGTGATTCAAAAAGCATTGGAAAGTTAATACATAGGGAAATAATTTTTATGTTTTATGCTTGAACTAATTCAATCGTCTTCAAGGTTAAAACTGGGTCATAAGTGAGCAAGATCATGCTACATGGCCATCTGCCTAAGAATTAAGTTAAGCAGAATTTCTCTAGGTCACACGGCCTTAATGCATGGTCGCATGCCTTTAAGGCATGACCATGTACCATTTGGAGAACATATAATTACAAAAACACACGATTGTGCATGTAAGAAACATGACCATACACCCTTAGAAAAGCCAAAAACATAATTTTTAATGCCTTCCAATCTCTTCCTTTTTGAATCCCTTAAGCTTCCTAGTTAGTTAACATCTCAAAAGCACTATAAAAGGAGGCAAAAAAACTATGAATTTGAAGCATTTAAGGCATCAAATAATGATCTAAAAAATGAAGAAAACTATCAAGCAAAGCCTAGGGAGCAAAGAGGAAGAAAGAGGCAATCATTCAAGAGCTTGAAGAATTGAAGTCCATGGCTTTTAATATCATTAGTTTGATTATTTCTTCTTTTGTTTCTTCCATTATAAGCTAATTTTCTTCATGCTAAGGATATATATCGATCTTGTTTAACTCTTATAATTATCTAATATAAGTTCTTTTGGTTTTATTCATTATTGTGTTAGCAATCATTATGAGCTTCATGTTAATGATTAAAGGGCCTTAATCATATTGAATTTTGTGAATTGATTATCGAGAGATGCTTTTCATAAATGGACGATCAATGATTTCCTTAATCTATTATGTGTTAAAGACCTTAATAGTTTATTATTATCAGTAGGATCTTAGATTGTTTGACAATAACATGATGTTTAACTATTGTGTTGAGGGACCTATAGTTTAACATGTTCTTGTATGTTAATTGATACTTGAGAGAGATTAAAAACTACTGTGTTGAGAGACCTATAGTTTAACATGTTTTGTATGTTAATTGATACTTGAGAGAGATTAATTAATCACCTAAGCGATCCGATAGTAAAACTAGATGAATGAAACAATTAAATGAAAGATTAGAAAGAATAAGTGATTAACAAGTGAAGTTGAATCCCTAACAAACTTCTTTTATTGATTATTTTCTTTGAAATTACTTTGTTTGTAGTTTATTTATTTTTACTTCTTACTTCAAACCTTCTTTTATCTAGGATTTCTAGATAATACAAGGAATAAAATGCTAAACACTTATTGTGTAATCCTTATAGGAATAATATTTATACTCTTGTATGCTTTATTACTTAATGAATTGTGCACTTGCAGCTCAAGGGGTTATTTATATAGTACTAACCTACGTCATCATCACATTCTACCATGTGGTTTATTGCTTTGAAGTCTAGTTTCTTGGCCATAGGGAATAGCTCCCTTTCTAGTGACACCAAAATCACTCTTAAACTAACAATTTTCTTATTTATTGCTTAATCGTAGTACATTCTCCATCTTGAGGTTTTATTGCTCTTGACCCCTCATTTGGGAATTAGAGGAGTTTGGATCCTTCTTTTGTAAGTGATTATGAGGCCAAATATTTTATGACTATCTGACCTTTAATGACATTCTTAGTTACGTATTTTATATCAACATCCGCAAAAAAAATATTAGCCATTTTGCCAATTTCCCCATTAAAAAAGAAGTCTCGTGCAAATACCTGATAGGATTGAGTTTTAAAACCATCTTAATTGAGTATGGCTAGAAATAATGTCTTAACTTCTTTATAGTGCACACTAGTGCCAAACACATTTTCTCTATCTAATTGTATCTTTCCTCGCAAGGAAGCAATTTCTTATTGAGATAATATGCAACATATTCATTCATTGCTTCATCTTCTTGCGCCAATATCACTCCCATAGAACTTTCTTCTATAGTCAAGTACAAGATCAATTACTTCTTTAGTTTTGGGGGTTTTTATACTATGAATTGGTCAGATAATCATTTATCTTCTCAAAGGCTTTTTGACACTATTCATTCCACTTTACTAGTTAATCCTTCTTCAATAATTTAAAGATTGGCTCATAAATGGGAGTGAGTCTAGTTATGATTTGCTTATGCACTAAAGATGGCCAAAGAAACCCCTGACTTCCTTTTCTGTCTTTGGTGCAGGTATATCCTAGATAGCCTTTACCTTGTCAAGATCAACTTTGATGCCCTTCTTGCTCATCACATATCCCAATAATTTACTAGACGTGACCTCAAACGCACATTTCTTAGGATTGAATCTCAAGTTATATTGTCCACCTATAAGGACTTAAAGTGTCCTTCCTTTATTTCATATTTCACCATCATGTCATCTACATATAATTCTACTATTTTATGAATCAAGTTATAGAACAAATCATTGTCGTTCATTGTTATGTTGATCCTGCTTTGTTAAAATTTAACGATATCATCTTGTAACAATACGTCCCTTACTTTATAATGAAATCCATCTTTACCTTGTCTATGATGGCCATTAAAATATGATTATAAACTGAGAATGCATCTATGAAAGAGTACATAACGCAAGTTATTGCATTATCTACCAACACATCAATGTGGGGGAAAAGGAAATTATCTTAGGATAGGCCTTGTTCAAGTCTCTATAGTCCATGCACATCCATACATTCCCATCCTTTTTTGACTAGTATTATGTTAGCTAGCCATCGGTATAGTCAACTATCTCTAGAAACTTAGCCCTCAACTACTTTGCCACCTTTTTTTTTTACGAACTAAGCCCACTCTAGTCTCATTCTCCTAAGTTTATGGTTTACTAGCCTCATATGAGTGTAAGTTGGAATCCTGTACTCGGTTATCCATCAATTAACCCCCAATATGTCCATGTCCTCATATCTCTAAGCAAAAACTATTTGATATTTTTTGAACAATTGTTTAAACTTCCTGTATTCCTTCAGTGTGACATCATTGGCAATAAGCAAGATTCTTGGATTTTCTTGTGTGCTAAGATTAAATGCAGTGGTATGTATAGAATTAATATTAAATATACTTATGAAATCATGTATGCTATATAACTAGCATTAGAAAACACATCACACAAGTAAGTAAACTCGTCATTTATTGCATTAAACTTGGAAATAAATATGTCAACATCTTCGAAAATACTAAAAATAAGAACATCATAAGTAAAAGTGGCTTCTTTTGGCAGGTTTACATGAGTTCCTTCATCATTAGTCTTTTCTTCCTCTTTAGCTTTCTTCTCACCAACTATCCTTAGTGTATCATTTAGATTACTAACCTATTTAGAGCTCACTTCTTTCTTAACCTTTACATCAACCATGGCCTTTACTACTCATTAAAAGTCTCATCTCATCTTGTCATCTCTCAATTCAATTTTCATGAAACTATCCTAAAGTTTCACCCCATCTGGCTTAATATGTTCAGCTTCTAATGCTTGTCCTTGTTTTTCATCACCATCACCCATATCTTTAATGGAACTCATAATTATCTTCTCGATATCTACCAAGGTCATCCTCATGTATGTTCCTTTGGTGAACTTATATATCCTCATTTATCATACATTATGGGTCAACAAGAGGCACTTCTTGATTGATTATTTTAGATTTTTGTCAATTTTCCAAAAATGTTTATCCAATAGATACTGATCATGTTCCATATCATATATCTTGCACTTGACATTCCAAGGCGACATGATTTGATGACCATATAGAATCACAAAATGGCTTGACTCTTGTAACATCCTTTTTTAGCCATTATCCTAGAAGGAAATTCATATTCTTTAGATCAACACACTTGTTTGTAACCCTAGTTACTCGAAAACCTTTGAGACGTGGGACAACTATACTTAGTATCAATAAAATCTCTCCAACTTTTAATAGAATATCATTATCTCACCCTTGTAACGGATCTTAACCTTTTAATGCATTGTAGATGGCATCCTTCCCAATGGGTGATATGATGGCCCTCCTAAGAATAGTAAAGAGGTGATAAGAATGTCCAGTACTATGAATTTCACCATTGCCTCTATAATTCTAGTTTTTATTGTGGTTTTGAACACACTAGTTGTTGGGCTTCTACTATCATTGTAACCTTAAATAATATTATCTAGTGCTTCTAAGTTATTCTTTAACACACCAAACTTATGTAGTAATTTTAAATGACATATGTTAATCATCCTCCATCACACATAGCATTCGTCTCCCCTTTACTTCTGCTCGAATGAGTAAAGCTAAATTATGATCCTTCCCTTTATATGGTAAGTATTCATAAAAAAAATGTGATTTTCCCTTATTAATGACTAAAGCAACAACATCCTTTAGTGTAGCCTCTTTTGAAATGATCAAATTTGACAGAGCTTCAACCATCGCCTTCTTGTGTTCTTAAAAGATAATAAGTGATTTCCATATAATAATTTAAGCTAGCATCTTCTTCAAATGCCTTAAAATTGGGTTGCCATCCGCCTTTTCCTTCATTACAACCCTTTTTGCTTTTTTCTCAATCTTTGGGTCTTTAGGAGCCTCTTTGTCTATATAGTACTTTCCACTTCTTATCACATGGCTTACCTGCTCTTCTACTTTCTTTTTATTGCTATCCTTTCATAGCTTGATCATCCTCTTTCTCTTATGTTCTTCCATTTTCTCATTTAAACTTTTTCATAGTTAATAACACAAGCAACAACTATAACTTCCATGTTGGTCTAATAGTTAATTTAGAAGCTAACTTTTTCCAACTCCTTATATAGTCATTGAAACTTTCTTTAGATTTCTATTTCAATGACTTTAAGTCTTGTAAAGTAATCTTTAGGTACTAGTTACAAGCATAATTTTTCTCAAAAGCCTCCATTAATTCCTTTCAATCTTCCCTGATTGTCCTTGCCTAATTGAAATACTAAGTTTTTATTAAACACTCCAATTATAACTCAAAAAGTTCTAGCATAGTGTTTGTTGGTACCCTAGACACCTTCATAACAAATAGATATGAATGAATGTTATTCTTTGCATTTTGAGTTCTTATAAACTTCAAGAGTTTGGGCCTTTAGAAATTAGCAAAAGTTTCTCAGGTTTGTGGGCAAGCAACTATTCAATGTCAGCTTCCCTTTCTAGCCTCTTTATACTAAACATCTTTTAGATCTTCTAGAATTATTTAGTAAGATCATAAAATTGAGTACTTTTCCTCTCATTCTTCATGGCCTTATTAGCAACTATAATGGTTCTTTTTACTTCTTTTTCCAATTTACTTTCATGATACTCTTTCATTCCACATTGATCATCATTAATTACCACAGGCTGAGGTGCCTCCATAGATGTTTTCCCTTTATTAATCCTATTAGCAGATGCATCAATTGTTTTTAAATCTCATTAAAGTGTTTATTCACCTCTTTGGCAATTCATTCCTGTGACTCATTTTAGCCCTTATCCTCTCTACCACTTCAGGCGATATAGTTAGCTCCATGATTAGTTTCAATTTTTGAATTGGGCTAGGCATCTTACTTTTCTAGCTAATCGATTGCCTCTTATCTTTCATGAGGGTTTGGATAGAGCTATGATGGCTGCAAAATAAAGGTTATTAGCATGATGCATGAACAAGCTAAAAGATGAATATATACAAGAAATGCACAAGTTATTGCAAAAAGATCCTTAAAATCTTATTTCTCCCACTCATGAGATTTAGAGACTCTTTCTTATATAAGGTCTTATACTTCTATCAACATGTGATGTCACTTTAGATCAAGTAGGGTTGAAGTGTCAAAAGAGCCTATCTATATGCAATCTAACAAATAATGAAGGAAAGAGTTAAATAAAAAAGAAAACTCTTTACATTGCTTTGAGGGATATTTATAAGTAAATGGATAATCCATTTTAATAAAGATGGCAAAAGATATACATAGGCATTTACATAAGGAGTATTTACACAGCGAGGTAAGTATTTACATGAGGAATAATTACATCAACAGGGAAGTGCGATAACATTGTATGTATATTGGGGGTATCTAACCATATTCTTTAAAGACTTCAACCCTTCTTTTGGAAAAGAAATACAAATTAGAAGGATATAATATTCCAACGTTCCATTGGCTCTAACATGCATCTAATGGTTTGAAATGGTTATTGTAGTCAATGGCTCTCACAAGTTTGGGGAACCATTATCATAAACCCCTATTTAATATACCCTAAGGTACTTGGCTTGCAAGTGATGAACTCTCTTCATCATATCCTACGCCTAAATAGAGCTTAAGTCTCAAGCTTTGAGAATTCATCGGTTTGTATAAGGTAGACCTAGTGCATGCGGTGAATTATGAAGGCTATATGAATGTAATGGATTATCTAATAATAAAAATAATATGGTAAAATGTGAAGTAAAGATAAAATTCAAACTCAATTTCGAGTCCCTGGTAGAGTTACCATTATGAGCACAATCAAGTTTTAAGGTTATGTTCGAACAAGTGGAATCTTATTTGCGATTCCTACCTTTTATCGATCAATGAGGGATCAAGAGGACGGGGGGTCATACATTAGTATAACCCTAAGAAGATACTCAACTTTGGATTAATAGGGAATCCTTTAGAGCTCATACAAAATTGAAGCCCTTTTTTTCCAAGTTATGGTTAATGGGGACCAAAGTGTGACATTTATCCTTAAGGAGTGTGGAGTCGCCACCCAACTTTGGTTGGAACAAGAATTTAGCAAGGACAAATTTTAAACTTAACTAAGTCATTTAGAAGGCCTAATTCATCTTCACTCCATTAGAGATCAAGTTTGAAAATTGGGTACGACTTGGGAAAAAGGTTAGGGACCCCTAAATAGCTCGAATTTAGGGAGTCAGCCTTTGAGCATCTTTGGTTCACTTTTTACCATTTTATCTATGTTATTAATTAATTGGATTATCGCTCCTAAATATGTTTCTAGCACATCCAATTAAGCATATCATCATCAAGGCATCATAATCATACTAAATAGGAAAGGGGCATGCAACATTGAGTAGGGAGGTCATACATATCAAACATCTAAAATTATGCATAATCAACATTGAGTAAGGAGGTCATGCTCTTTTTCTTCTTTATCACTTTCATTTGAGTCACTTGAGCTTGAATAATCTTCTTGACCTTTGAAGGCCAGAACTTTCTTCTCCTCTTTGTGTCTTTATTCTCTTAGCTTCTTCATCTCTTCATCTTTCTTGAGAGCCATCTCATGAGTGAGAAGCTTACCAATGAAGACATCGATTAGCACTTTCCCAATCTCTGGATTGGACTCTTAAATGTTGCATACTCTTGCACCAAATTTATTTAATGGAAGAGATTTGAGGATTTTAATGTTTGCCTTATAATTGGTAAGAATTCTTCCAAACTTTTTCATGTTTGTGATAATAAAAAGGAGTCCATTTGTCATTTCGATGTTATTTTCATAGTCTTTCATCATGAAGAGCTCTCACTCTGTCACATACATCTCCAATCTATTTGATTTCACAAGAGTTGTACCCTTATGATAGTTTTCTAGTGCTTTCCATATGGCATGTGCAGTTTGGCAATGTTGGATTCTTCCAATTTCTTCTTTAAACATAGAGCTTAGGAGAATAGTCATTGCCTTCTTGTTCTTCCCATTTGCCTTTCTTTGTGGTTCACTCTATTATTCTCTTGCAATTTCCACCCCTACTCCTTCAACCTTCTTTGTTGGAGGCTTTCACTCTTCAAGAATATAATCCCATAAGTCGATGAGATCGCTATCAAGATAAATCTCTATTTTATGCTTCTAAATAGGATAATCATTGCCATCAAAGTGAGGATTAAGGTGAGAGTGGACTCCTTTTTGTGTCATTGATCTTTTCTCACACAATTAAGGCTTGAATTAAGACTTGGCTTTGATATTAATTGTTGGCCCTAGTGCACCAAGAAGGGGGGGTTGAATTGGTGGCAAATTTGAACTTTTGATTTTTGAGGAAGCTCACAAATATGAAAGATTAGAGAAAGGGTAAGAGAAGAATGAACACAAGAGTTTTATAGTGATTCGAGTATTAACCAACCCTACATCTACTCCTCAATTCACCAATTGGATATTTCACTCAATCTCTAGTGTTTTACAAGCTTGCAGTTAACTTAGTGCTTAGACTCACACCAAACTTTATAAGTGTTTTCCCAAGGCTCACACTCAATCTAACGTTTAGGCTCACACTAAACCTTACAAGTGTTTTTTAAGGCTCACAGTCAACCTATACAAGAGTTTTATAAGGCTCACTCTCAAACCTATATAAGGTGGTTAAAGCTCACATCAAACTCTGTACAAAGAAATAAAGAATTAAAGTTGAGAACTAATTTTGCAAGAGTTTTGGCACTACTAAAAGTTCTTATCTTGCTTTAACATCAGTTTGGTGGAGTATTTGTAGCCCACATCCACCAAAGAGACATTACTCTAAAACTATCAAGAAATCTCCAAGATGTGCTAAGCAGATTCAGCATTAAATGCTTGTCAGGCTAAAGTTGCAATCGATACTAACTTTTGGTGGTTGTAAATTTCCAATTTCAACTGAAAATATCATTTATGTCTAATGGCTAGTCCATGTGTCAACTTTCTATTGGTCATTAACGAAAATACAGCCGTTGTATTCTAACCGCTCTCAAAAGTCACGGTCACGATATCACTATGTCCTAGGCGCGACTGAGACCACAAATTCCTCTGTAATTCAACTAAGGCTCTTTTAGTTGATTCACAGCTGCGAATTCGCCCCTGAATTCCTCTGGCCTAGCTTCATCCTTTCTGTGATTGATTTACTGTCGTAATTTAGAATATACACACTGCAAATTTAGATGAACTTTATAAGGTTGGAGATTTTAAAATCCAAACAATATAACTCTTATAAATTGTAAAAACAACACTTAAAATTAACATTAGAACTTCTATATTGTCAAGATCAAAAGAGAGTCTTGACTTAGATTTGAATAACCTCGTCTAACAATCTCTCTCTTTTTGATTTTGACAATTTAGATTGAATATGCAAAGGATAAAGAATTAAGTATGCATACTTCTAAGAGAACCTCCCTCTCAGCTATTCTAATAAGATCATTGTCAATTTTATCAGCTTTTTTTGTTTGTTCCCTTTTGGTATATTCAATCAATTATCTCTCCCCCTTTGTCAAGATCAAAAAGAGAGGAATAGGAAGGAATAAGAGAGAGAATGGGGAATATGAGAGGAAATGACCACAAACTTGTTAATGGTACAAACTCAAATTATAATAGTAAACATAAGTAATTTTGCACAATTGATCGCAATATGTCACATAAGAAGATAAATAGATGAAACATAAATGCAAAATAATTCAAACATTTAAAGATGCTTGAACACATAAACTAGGGCTACAAATTTAAGAATTGTCATATATGACCCTAGTATAAAGTATATGATTTTGATTTGAGCATTTGAAATATAGAAAAACTCGAATGCAAAATGAATTGATTTAACTCAATATACAATCAATCAAATCAAATCAAATATATCAACACATAGTTATATCAAACAATAAAACTCCCCCTAAATGTATGCATAAATATATTAATTTGAAAACATAAGGAATAAGGGATATATTACAAGTTTAGCATCTATGGCTTGATACCAAATAACCTTTTAAATTTTATCCCTTCGTCATTAGCAATCTCCATTCACCTTTAGATTTTCCATGATGAGAATTTAGTGAAGGAGTCCCCATCCTACAATGTCAAACACTTTGCTTTGGTACCCAAACATACTTGGGTCCTTGGGGTTAGTTTTGGAAGGGTCCTCCAATTTGAGATGTGCCTTCCTAATTTGGTAAAATACATTGATATGCCCATAATTCATGCAATAATGACATTGGAGCTTAGACTTGTGAGTCTTTCTCCCATGCACAACCATAGTATGAGTAGGGGAACTTTTCATATTTGGGTGGTGAAAGTGTATGCAAGTGCATGAGTGATTAGGAGTAGAAGAGAATTTATA